>VOMN01107410.1:0-12086 GCA_014899125.1 Orchestia grillus | reverse complement strand
TAAAAATCAAAAGTCCTCCCGATAATACGTAAGGACCGAGAAATTTTTGGACCTTCTTGTCGATGATTGGGTGAGGTGTTGTGGTTCAGAGCTGTCACGACCCTGCGTGGGTACCTTTTGAATTTGTGAAATGAAGTCAGTCGCTAATTTTACACTCATGCCGTCAGCTTCAACGAAAGCTGATCTTCAATGGAATTTACATTCACTATGACTGAACGACATTTTTTGCACTAACTTTATCATCAAGCTTGATAGTGAAGCAGAAGTGTGTCAACGATATCCTGTAAATTTTAATTATTTATAGAAGGACATTAATTGGTAGATTTTTTTAGAAATCTCACATGTAAAATAAAAAAAAACAGTGTGAAGAGGAATATTTTATGTACAATCGTTTCAGAGTTCCAGGAATTCATCTTCAGTGCTGGAAAATCAATCTATTTCTATAATGCTAAAACTCTGATCAGCTAACTTGTTTGAAACCGTGCATATTGTTTAGTAATGACATAGGTCATTGATTCAGAGCTCATCTCACAGTAATTAAATAAGTTTTCTCCACCGTATCATGGCTACAGTTCATTGAGACTAAAGTGAATGAATTATTTTCTGTGGCTTTAGACATTTGTTATGAAATCACGAAGAATCATTAGAAGTATGATCGGAAACGGGACCCAACGGGCTAGGGTGGTCTACCTAGTCACAATGAAAGTCAAGCACTAAATTCAGAAAGTTTGAAATTATAAGGTAAATTAGACCACCCGAGACGCGTTGGGTCATAACCTCCTTGAATTTTCCAATCAGGCCTCTCTAATTGGAGTTTATTTCTCCACTTTCTTAGTTCGGTGAATTCAGGTTCCTTAATCTATTCATTTCTGGTTAGGTTCCCAGTGGAGTTGTGGAAGATTAGTTTTTCCTATTCGAACGCTGGGCGCGTGAGCGCTTCAAAGATACTAAGCAAACAGAGTGAAAACTGAAGCTGTACAGGGTGTCAAAAAAAACGAGACGACTTTGGCAGTCGGCAGGGACAGGCAAAATAATTTTTTCCCGAATGACTAAAATTTCAATACTCCTCAGTTTTCAAGGCACTGAGGTTTAAAATTTAACCTTGACGCCCAGCTTGTCCCTATTCTCGTGTCTCTAAAATGCAAATTTCAAATTAAATGGTACCTTAAGCCTTGCAACACTCGATTGCTTAGTAATCGTTTCATTTACCATTATGGCACTTCTCAGAAACGGAACCGTATCAACTGGGTGGGCATCATGGTTAAATTTTAGATCTCAATGCCTTGAAAATTAAGGAGTTTTGAAATATTTGTCATCCATGAAAAAGTGCCTACTTTGTGTGCCCCTTGCATAACTGCTGTCGACGTTTGTATCTCTCATTTTTCGAGTCCTGTTTACCAATCTGGTATCCATGACAGACTCTAAAAATCACGGAGTATTTACAATATTGTGAACCTTTTTAATGGGCCCTTAACAATATCCTTTATTTCCTAACAAACATCTAAGGGCTAAGAAAATAATTCACTCATTTTTTTAGTCCCAATGAACCGTAGCCATGATACGGTAGAAAACCCTTATTTGATTACTGAGAGATGAGCTTTGAATTTCTGCCCACATATAATATTGCTGAAGAGCGTGCACAGTTATAAACAAGCCAACCAGATGATCAGAATTTAGATATTAAATGCTAAATACTAAAACTCTTACCATCTTGCTTGTTATCGTGTTTGTAACCATGCGCAGTCGTCAGTAATTACATGGCGTCGAAATTCAAAACTCATTTCTCAGAAACTGAGTAAGTTTTTTTTTATCGTATCAAGGTACATTAGGACTAGGGTTCATCAGATTTTTCTTTGGTTTTCCATGTGTGTTACGAAATAAAGAGGAATCATTACAGGTTCGAACTGGACGTAAAAATATTCACTTATAGGATTTCAGGCGGGCTATATTGAATTTATAATTCAGTTATGCCTGAATTGCCACACTCCCACTGAAAGAAAATCATAGAAAGTTGCTGTTTTGATATTTTCTAATGCAATAAGATATTCGGAACGAAAACGAGCATGAGGAGGAGAAAAATGTCGCACAACCTCCGGCGGGACTCGAACCCGCAATCCCTGGCTTAGGAGGCCAATGCCTTATCCATTAGGCCACGGAGGCGACACATAGATGCGGGTTTGTTGAACATTCTATAATTTTTTATGTTGATGGAAACACATAAATGAAAAAAAAAATGTTTCACAAAGCTCGAAAAAAATGAACCTTTATTTATTCCAACACGTTTCACCGTTGGGTTTTAGATGCCTTGCAACTATTGGTGTAGTGGGGGATGTGAGGAATGTGTGATTTAAACTTCCTTTTCCAAGGGAAGTACTCCGCAGACGCAGAAACCGATCATGTTTTTCTAATTATTGAAGAATGAGAAGCGTCGGATAATAGACGACAAAGGTGGTTGAATCAGTTGTTAGGATTCTTTTTATTACCGATAGTTACATTTTTAATTAAACTAATTCAACTTGCATTATTCTTCGTTAATAACGTCACTCAGTTATTCGAATCAATGACGTTATAGGTTTGACACATTCAACAATATTTAATTGAAGAATAACAGGATATTAAACATACATCAATGAAGAGGAAATATTTAATAGAGTATATAAACGACACAGCTTTTCATTTAGTTTTTTTAGACCGGATTAAGGTATTCAGTTGAATATATGTGTCTAAGATGGAAAAAACACGAGTTCTAAAGTTTGTAGCGAATGGAATTAAACAATCGGAATTTTTTTGCGACAACCGAATATTTTCCAGTGACATGAAATGTTTTCTACAGCGAAACGGTATGCAACATTTCAACAGATATTTAGGACATGGTTAGTTTCATTACAAGTTATATGTGGTATTTTGATTAGTAGGTCAGTTGGAATTTGGAGCATTATGTTTTTAAGATACCTAGTGCCTAGTTCGTCACCTAGGACCTAGTTGTCACCTAGTGAATACTTGTCACCTAGGACCTAGTTGTCACCTAGTACCTCGTTATCACCCAGTGAATCGTTGTCCCCTAGGGCTTAGTTGTTTCCTAGTATATCGCTGTCACCTAATTTTGGAGTGCGGTGTAGTAGAATGGGCTGGAGTGGGGTTGAATGGAGTAGAGTATAGTGGGATGGAGTGGAGCATGCCCACACTCCACGCCTCTAGTATCTCCAGCTGCGGTCGCCAGTTTGCCATAAAATCGGAGAGACGAATTCCGACGACTGCCCTAACGACGCGGACGCAACCATAATAATTTATGGCTTTTTATGGGTCCCACCGGCCCTACCTAAAGTGCTCTTCGTACGCCCTGGAATGTAGGTCCTTAAGTCGTACAAGCTGCGCACCGGCGAAACGCTTACGACGATGCCGATAAATGGTCTAGATCCAACATAACCTTTTTTGTGTTGAGCGTTGGACACCGTGAATAAGGAGAAAATTGTACGCATCGAAATGCTTGTGAATTTGTTCTCAGTTCATTCCATCCTAAGAAGTTGCTGTACGTTTTAGTGAAACTAAACGAACGTGGGTGAGCAAAATATTCGGGAAAGAATGGTTATTTTGATATAAAATGGATTGTACTAAGTATGTTGTCTCTTGCTTTCGAAGGTATCGCAACATCTTTAGTGTATGTAGTTGACAGAGGAAGTAATTTAGGGAGGTTTAGCTCGGAATCCTTTTTGAGAAAAATTTTTCAGTTGTAATGTTATTTGAATCTGAAATTCCAAAAATCCAGATTTTCTCGTACTATAATATCTATGTCTGAGAAAATTCCACACACTTTAATTTTACCTGAAATACCATGCAATGCATTTTTTATATTTAAATGAGAACGCAAATGGACCTGCACAAGATCAATTTCTGATGAAAAAATAGTACTAAGTAATCCTTATCACAGGTAATGTGAAGTCAGAGTAAATGTATGCTTGCGGTTTAAAAATCAACTTTTATGAAGCAGCACTTTATGTATAGAATTTAGCGCTAGATAAGAATTGTTCATCATATCTTGCAAATACAAGTACCACGACGAGGCAGTTAAAATGGGTATTAAATACAGGCAGGCATGTGATCAAATTGTACTTGATGTATGAAGATTTTGAATGTAAAGTCTAGAGAGATAGGAAGAGTGTAAATATATTACGATTGCGCTGATGTTTAGAAATACTCTGTCTCTTAAACTAACTTTTGCACCTTGTGAATAATGTACTCGTATATTCAAACGATAAGTACATAGCTCAAATACCAGTATACATTTAGAGCCATTTTCTTTAGATTCGTTCACTGGATGGTAATTGTTCGCCCTCTCAGATGAGAGATAGGACACCCCACAAAGCTCTCTTTTATACTGTTCAGTTCGCATTGTTTTCCCCCAGTGTTTGCTCTTTGTTAGAGCTCGCTCTCCAGTCCGCCGTATTAGGTAAGAGCACAATGCTCGCTCTCACTAATGATGCTCTTATGTGGTATTCCATTGTGCCTGCAACTTCAGTAAAAATGGAGTCTTGATATGGGCCTAAGACGGAGCCTTGAGGGACCCCATACTCCGGCGTTTTGAATCCTGCCACGATTGTGCCAATTTGAGCGTGCTATATGGGGAAAATTCTAAATAAATTTCAACATTTCATTGCATGACTAGACACGAGAAACCGATAACGTTCATTCAAGTTAAAGGTCGATGCCTTATACGCACATATTTTTTTTTGTACTCAACTGCAATACCTAATGAGAAAAATTACCTTTGATTGGTAATGGGGGCTATCTTCGCATGCATACCTGCAGTATGGAAGTAGCAATACGAATTGGAATGGCACTATAATGGAGGTCAAACCATACAGTTGCAGGCATCGTTGTTGTATGAAAATCAAGGAAAGAAAATTTCAAATTTAGCATTTTATTTCACAGAAAACTTGAGTTCGCGAACGTAATCGAAGCAATAAAATCTGCCGGAGACAAAGTTGTAGAGGGAGAAACAAAATTTCCAATTGCTCTCATGGAGAGACGAATTTGAAATTCAAGTTTGTTGATAAGAACTCTGGAGTTGCAGTACATCCTAATTACCCTGGCCAGGTTTCATACCATTTCTTAACATTTTAGTTTCGCAGGCGTTTTCTCATTGATCTTACACAAGGCTTAATAACTTTTTTATCGTGCGCACTTCAAATATTGAAGACTAGAGCGAGCGTAGAAATCAAGCAGCACTGAAGAAAATTCACATCAATAAAGAGTTGCAAATAGAATCCAAGATTACATTGAATACATTTACGTACTAAATATTTAATTCATGAACTAAGCAGGGGCAGTTATGTTTCATGTCTCTATACAGCAAGTGCCTACTGTATGAAGAAAATGACTCGAGTTTAACAACTAAACACAAGTTCACTTGCGTGAGAACATGTTTGCCTACATTTCGCATAAAATTTTGCCTAGAATTTTGACTAGATTTCGGCCTAGGTTTTCGCGAAAGTTTGGGATTAAACTGAGCAAAATGTGAACTTTAGACGGGGATATTAAACTTATGAGCAATACTGTCAACGTTAGACGGGGACTCAAAAAGTACACGAGGAAATTGATCGTAGTTTTTTCGCGGAGGAATTGAGGGCATTCGTTAAAGTAGATAGGAGAAGGAAATGGATGGAAGAATGTAGGATGGCTATTGAAATTTTAGTTCAACTTCAGACTTCAGTTCAGTTATCAGAATCTGGGTTCTTGAAATGAAGATTAGGATGAGTACTAGTCTTCTATCTCTAATTATTTTAAATTTTTATTCGCGTACAGTAAACGCATTTACTATCCGTGCACATAATCAATCTCCCATATTTTTTTGTCAAATGCTTGATATTTAAGCATTAGTTTCGGATGAAAAATTTCACCTTCATTCACGCATTTAAGGTTCAACTCTTTTTACGTATCTAATGTTCTATTTTTCAGGATGGTTTCAATAGGTCTTCTTCATTTACGTGCCTATTGTTTCAATTTTTTTTCCGTACAGAATATTTTCATTTTAGCAAAATGGAAGTTGCATTTCTGTTCCTTTTACGTAGAAGTCACTCTACGAACGACTAAATTTCCAAGCAGAGTTGGCATTAACCCCTTAGATTTCGCCGTATTTTTCCTCTAAATTTACTAACTCTGCAGTAAAAAAGATTTTAACAGAACTTTTGAAGTTTACCGAGGAATACTTATGATGAGATCAAAAACTGTTGAAAAAATTGCACGGTTGTAATTTTATTAATGGAACACATCGTGTAATTATGATAATATAAACACACGCGTGAAGTGCACGAAGCACACAAAAATTCACGACAAAATTATTCAACTTGGACAAACTTTTTTCGAACAAAAAATGAAACACTTCAACGTATAACATCTCACCAAAAAACTAAAGAAAACCTGTTAAGATCTCAAAAAATATTGGAAAACTCGACAAGTCGTAGTATCTTGAACCATGTAAGATCTCGAATAAATATGTAAATTCGTTACGTTTTAAAATCGCGAAAAAGAAGAACACTGAAGTCATAAAATATCAAACAACTGAAGCCCCCATGGAGCTCGGCAATCTGAAAAACTCCCCAGAAACCTGCAGTGAAACTCGAGGTTCTCACCGTGGGCCCCTGGCGCAGGCCTGTCCACTGGAACCATAACAGCAATTAACAGACAACCACCACGACCGCACCGTGACAGGCGTCCTCAATTTTGATGTGATAACAGCCAAAAATTTTGTGCAAGTACGGGGCCTGGATGTACGGTACTTATATTGGGTGCTTTGAATGTACTGCACGTACTCCGGACGCGTTGAATGTGCTGTGCATATACTGGGTGCTTTGAATATACTGCGTATACTGTGTACTTTGAATATACTGCGTATACTGGATGCTCTGAATATGCTGCGTATACTGGGTGCTTTCAAAATAGTGTGCGTATACTGTGTGCTTTTAATATACTGTGTATACTGGGTGCTTTGAATATACTGTGTATACTGGGTGCTTTGAATATACTGCGTGTACTGTGTGCTTTGAATTGTGAGTATACTGGGTGCTCCGAATGTACTGTGAGTGTACTGGGTGCTGTGAACATACTGTGAAAGTACAGGGTACCTTAGATATGCTGTACAAGCACCTGAATGTTAATTCCTCATGTGGCACACGCTTACTTAGGAGATAATTTAATTTTGTAGGCGTTCCATTCTCGATGCAAAGACGTTAGATTCTTCGATGAAATTTGATTTTCCTCGTGGGAAAAATTTTTTGGGAACATAATTTGAAGAAATGCACTTCTTTCGTTTTTACACTGGGGTGAAAAACTACTGGAATTGAATTATTTTATGTTTTTGATTTGTAATCATTAGCTTCTGTTTAATATATTAATAATATTTCATTCATGTATATAGTGTCCCTACGTCAGCCAAACAAAACCAACCTAACCTAACCTAGCCTAACTTGACCCAATCTAATCAACCAAAGCTAGCTTAAGATATCCAACCCAACCTAACTTTGGGTCTATGGAGCCCGTATAGAAAAGGACGTGCCGCCCGAGTTGCGTCTTCAGCTGAGAACCCACCACTATGCAAACACGAGTCCTGCCAGGTGTGCTGCCGCGGAGTGTGTTTAGTACAAATAAAAAATTGTGAAGATCGTTTGCACTTGACTGTTGCCAGCTAACGTCATTTTGAACAATAATTTCGTTCGTTTACTGTGACATCCTAGAGCTCATTCTGCTCTGTAGCGAGGAAGTCAACTAAAAAAACAAGGTGAACTAAACAAAGTACTCTCTTCTGAATGATCATTTCAGTGTACAGGGTGTTCTTTAGGTCACATTGCTCTTTCTAAATTTGATTGCAACAGCAATTGATGGGATATGTTACATACATATCCTCGCTCCAGTGTGTGTGCAAGTATACTTGGATAACGTTTGTGTGAAATGGAACAGGTGTAACAAATATCTGTTATCAACTGCCCTCATAATTAAGTTCGAAAGACTTATACAGACATTGGAAAAACCTTGTAATATATTTAGACTACGTATATGTTGTAATTTAGGGTTTTATTCAGAATCCCTGAGGGCTCAAGGGCAGCATTAGGGTTACGTTAGTTAGGCTTGCCTATCGTGTGGTATGGGGACTGGCGTCTATGAGGGACTTTGTCAGGTTACCTCAACTGTAGATACGCATCCGGGACTTCCGTCTTCTGTGCTCACTTTGTTTCTATCAATTTTCACACCATCTTCACCAAGTTTTTCCTTTCCATTCTCAACAGGTTGTTTCTCTGGGCAGGAGTTCCTGTTTGGAAACGCACCTTGTGCATAAATTCTCGACTTTCTACAGTCCATGCTAAGTAGTCCTTCCTCCATTGGTGTCATGTAGTCAGAGCCACTGAAGAGGAAGAGCTGAAATCTATAATATTACTCAACTGCTACTACTACTTATTCAGAACCTTGTGATGGTATTAGAGGTGTTTTTTGTTTACAGGCGCGTATCATCGAAGGCGTTTGGGGTATTTTATTGGGACATAAATACTTTATTATTGTTCAGGCTTTAGAATGCATGATGCCACGTATCATTCAGGCCATCTGGGTATCCTTTTTAGCGTATCATTTTTATCCTCGTGGTGTAATTACATCTGGGGTATTACTTAAATCGCATGGTAATTTCTTATGACTTTTTTTATGTCGTCTGTGACTTTGTTGATTGAAATCAATCGTTGAATTGCTCTTATTTTTCAAGTCTTGTTGAGAAAATTGGGACTCTGAAAATGTGGCCGTAATGCATGCATTCCGCTGTGTCCATTCTCTGCCCCCCATTTTCCTACCCGCCCCATTTCTAGCCACTCCCCCCCCAACCGCAACCCGAGCCCAGAAGACGACTCCCAAGTTTAGGGTGCGGTCGCTGCTTTCTTGGTTTTCAAGATTTTAGTCTGGGACGCTTGACTATTTGCGGTGGTGGTGGTTGGGGGTGGTGAATGGTGGGGACGCGGTCATTTTGAGCTTTTGTCTACTCACAAAGACACTCGAGTACGTTAAGAATATTCTACAGCTTCCGAGGTTGAAAAGAAAATCATCTCAGAACACAAGGTGCTTTGTGAGGGATATTTTTTAAATATTTTTGGGTGTAGGAAGGATGTTGAGCCGAGCGACATTGGCGTCTGCCGGTATATGCATATTTATTTTCATGTTTATGTATATGTATGCCGGAAAACAGTGTTGACAAAAAAGAGTAACGCAATTTTACATCTACTAGCAAGCGGTAAACTAAACCCTCTTGCCTCTACGAAATATTGCAAAAAGTTTTTGAAATATAAGCTGTTTAATGTTTGGAAGGAGGAAATTTGAAAACTAAATTGTCCATCAACAATTTGTTCATACATTTACTTCACATAAATTGTTCAAAGTTTCCACCATCCACATCGATGCCCTTGTGAAGTCCCCGACTTAAGAACTGCTGAATATTATGGAAAAAGCCTAACATTTCAAAAATATCGCCAGAAGCCGCTGCAATTCTGGCCGCGAGACCTTCCACTGATTCCAAAGGTGTTGAATGAACGAAGCTTTTCATGTGTCCCCAATAGTGGATTGATGCAGGTGGTGGAATCTCTGAACAATTTCTGCGGAGTAAATGAATGAATAAATAATTTGTGAACAATTTTGTTCGCAAATATTCTCTTTCCAAACATTCAACAACTAATACTTCCAACCACTATTTTTTTCGTCAAGCTCACACAGGCAAAAGTGTTGAATTGTCCACTTTCTGGTAAGTGTGAAATTGTGTACCTCTTTTGTTCAACACCCTGGACATTCACGGGGCACCGGTGTTCCTACTGATATTCACACCATTGCTCCAGTTTCCTGCGTGTTAAAACACTTACATACTTCGCGATTGTACTGATGAATATTACGCGATTTTATTGAAATGTGTCTCGCCAAAATGCAGTAACTTTTTCCAAGTTGATTGCAAACTACGAGCGCGTTTGAGTGTTTCAACACGCTCGCAACTGGAACAAACACCGCAAAGGCTGATCAATTAGCGAACTCATGCATACGAATACTGGTTGGACCCGTAATGACGCAGCAGTTTTTTGGCAACTCGAACAGCGTCATTTCTTAAGCTAAAAACATAATTTATCAATATAAGAATAAGCGTTTTAGTATTGTTCCTGTCCTTGCTACTGTTTATTTGTTTTCATTTTTAGCTTTTATAATTAGTTCGTCGTTCTTTCTTCTGTCTTTGCTTTCTTTTATTCGAGAGGGAAATCATTTTTCCTGTCTCGCTTACGCTGGCTCTTGTTTTACTGTCTCGATTTCTAGCATTTGCAAGGCACGAGCACCTTTATTCTTCACTCTTCTCACTCTTTCTTTATTTTTTCTTCTGTAAGAAAATGGTCTCTCTCTTTCTCTCTAGCGGCCAAGTTTCTTCCGCTCTCTTGCACTGTTTCTTTCAGTTCTGAATGTTTAGTCTTACTTCAGCTCTTTGATAAGAAAAATCACTTGATGACGTATCAGTAAGTTGATGAAAACATTTTAACAAGAAAACTGGCATTTTATGAGTCAAAAACCTGAAAATACTACAACAAAACTTCTGAAAATTTCACAGTTTATCTGATGAATTTTTTTTCATTTGATTGGACACGTTTATTATTAATTTTTAATGAATATGGCGTCAGAATATACTTTAAAAAGGATTTAAAAGCATTGGCTCTGTCTTTGGCTCATGAAAGGTTCAGCCTCCATTTTTATCTATTTCAATTTGCTGCTCTTCTTGCGTTTCTTCTGTCCAGGTCACGTGGGTTCAGCCAATTCCCACATGGTGTATCCGAATTGTTTCAAAATTATTTTCATGCCAAATTTACTGCTGATGTAGTCTGCAGCCGTAGCCTGGATACTGATATGACCTCAAATTTCTTGATTTTAGGAACTGATAATTTTGCTGTCCTATTATTGGCACATGGAGGAAGGAAAGAATGAAGGGGAGAAGGAAGGAAGTGGAGAAGGAAAGAAGGGAGGAATGATGGTACGCGCGTATTGATAAATAGCTAGCGGTTATCACTGTTATCAATCGGACTTGCTTTGGAGCACTAACATAACACAAGAGCACATCGCTGCCCTTTAACTCCGCACAAACTCGGGAATTTAAAGGGACACCTGCAGCAGACGTGCGTGTTGCTATGGCGACGCATGTGTGGGATATGTGGTGTGTTGTTTTATGTGATAGTTGAATTGTGCCATGTTGGACTGTATGTTTTGTTGTGGTGCTATGTGTTCTACTGTGGTGTATTGTGTTCTGTTGTAGAGTATGTTGTGGTGATGTGTGTTATAGTGGGTGCAGTGTTGCGTGGTGTATCTTGTGTTGGGGTGTGTGCTGTTTGTGAGGTGTTGGTTGAGTTGTGGGTTGAGTTTAGTGGTGGTTTGTCAAGAGTGCTGTGTGATAGTGTGGTGAGCTCTGATGGGTGTTGTGTTTTGTGTGTCTGTATAGCGTGTACGTACTATACTACTTTCATGTATAGTGTGCATTAAGATATATACATAGATTACAATGAGTAAAACGAAAGAATCTCATTTAAATTTGGAATTCGGTTACATGAAAAATTGAGATGCGTCTCTCAATTCATTCGTTCGTTTACTTATTTGTTTCCATTCTATTTGGATGAACGAACGTTAATTTGATTTCGAGATCCAAGTCAAAATAAACGACGGACACAAATAAGCGTTTCCTCTCGCAGCGCCAGCGCGGTGCCCCGTTACCCCGCCGCTGGCCTGTGTACCTAAACTTGTTTATTTATGTAGGCCTGTGNATGTAGGCCTGTGTACCTGAACTTGCTTAATAATGTAGGCCTGTGTACCTAAACTTGCTTAATAATGTAGGTCTCTGTACCTGAACTTGTTTATTCATGTAGGCCTGTGTACCTAAACTTGCTTATTCACGTAGGCCTCCTGTTCACCTAGGCCTGCTCTCCAATGTATTCTATCGACGCGAGGCAGACCAATTCCCGGCGGCTGATGCAAAGGTGGCGGCGTGGCAGGCGGCTGATGCAAAGGTGGCGGCGTGGCAGGCGACTGATGCAAAGGTGGCG
>VOMN01107396.1:0-12700 GCA_014899125.1 Orchestia grillus | reverse complement strand
CGAGGGCTGGTTTGTTTCCAGTTTCCGAGGGCTGGTTTGTTTCCACCGTACCGACCGCCTTCAATCCTCACAAGGAAGAAAGAAACAATTCCCCCCTGAGGAGGTCCACAAGCGCTCAGTGCAGGAGCTGGGCGACTGGCGACTGTTTTGACGGAGCCCTGCTGACATCTGCCAAGACGGTGTGAGTGTGTGCCCGCACTGGCCGGCTTGTATGGGCCTATGGAGACTTGCTGGCATGGGGCTTACAGCTACCGTCGGCCATGAGCGATTTCATCATGGGCTTTGGACGTGTGTGCTTGCGTTGAATATGCGCGCAACTTGAATGTTTGTGATTGGCTCGAGACTCCGTTTAATTAACCTAGTTCGGCAAAGTTCGGTTTTGTCTGCTGGGTTCGCGGCTTGTGTGGCGGAGGTCAGTAAGAGGCGCAAGTATGCGTCGCTGGCAACTCGTTACGGATTCGAGCCGTTGGCATTGGAGACTGCTTGTACCTATGGTGTTACGACGAGCAAGTTTGTGACGGAACTTGGACGTCGCATTTCAGAGGTTTCCGGTGATCGCAGGGAAGGATTTTGACTGGAGCAAAGAATCGGGTTGGCTGTGCAGAGGGGCAATGCGTTCAGCATTCTTACTTCGGTCAGGGAGAAGTTTGATGCCTCGGGGTCACAGCGCTCTTGTGATGTAGTGCGCGCGCACCCACGGCAGTTGTAAGCCACCAACATAGGCGTCTGGTTGGAGCCTTGTTCTTTGACCTGTTGCCAGATCCTTGTTTTTAATTTCCGCAATAAAAATTTGTTTTCAATTTTTTAAAGCAATAAAAATTGCATTTTTAACGATTTGGTTGCAGGTGGGGGGCTTTATCAAAATAAAAAAAGAATTAAAATTAACTTATTCAAGCTGGAATTCATTTCTACTTAAAAATTATTTTTTTCTGTGTTCGGTGCTTGCTCGTTTAAATGAGCGCTTGAATAAAAATAAACTCAAATCGTTAGACTGTAGCTCGTGCTTTACACATCCCATTCGTCACCTGGTGAGGAAGAGTGAAATTAAGCCCGTTAAAATGTACACAGCCCTAAAGCTAGCAACACCAAACTCATTGAAAAGTCTTGGCCCCTTGCTATTAATGGAGTAGTAATATAAAGGGGCAGGAATTTATGCTCGCGCTGCAGCGGCATAGTGTAGTGGGGAGCTGGGGGTCCGGACATGAATTCTGAGCGAATATGTACGAGCATCTCGTTTCGAGGATCGTTTCATTAGACCCCACCCCTGTCAACAATGCTGGGCAGAAACAATACAGCTTTGTCTTGCATCCCCATGTATAGTCTCATTCAAAACTAGGGTGGAAATGCACACAAGTGCATGCAACGTAGGAGACTGCTTGCATTGTAATCCGTTATTTAATAATATGCGATATTTTGTTCAGTTCAAAATAAGTTGTTTCTTTTGAGGCCAAATTCAGTCCCTGTTCAGGTCCTGTTCGTAGGATTGTATGAATGAGCATCGCCTTGACGGACGACTTTGGTTTGCATATGAGCGTTCGAAATGAATCCTCTGCGTGGGCTGCCAGGATCCGCTGCGTCGGGGCTCGGTCAGAGCCATCGAGGGAGACTGATCGTTTATTGCGAGTGACATCTCGCTTCCGAGCTCCCGAAGTTGCAGGTTTAAAAGGCAACGCAGTGCCAAAGTTTCTTCGTCCGCATCGATTCCTGAGAATTTTTGACGGACTCTTGAGCGGATATGGAAAAACTAAATTGAGTCGAGAGCTGTTAGAATCTCTGTGAGAATTGAGAAATTGCAGTGGCTGTCTGCCTGCCTGTGTCTCGGCGAAGAGCTGTTGACTTTTCAGGACTTGCACTGAAGTTGAGTGTCACGCGCCATTTTATGTGAAGCTCCACAGCGCCTGAATTGATTATAATTATCTGCACGTTGACTCTTATTAAGACAAAACATTTTTTTCTAAATTCACAAGGGGAATTTCAGAAACGACGGCCATCGAGTCATTGTCTCGGCTTATGCGAGCGAACTTGAGCAAAACTGTGGAGGGTGAGCAAACAATCCACTCAGGTCGGTCCAACTTTCAAGTCGGGGAAGCCCCTTCCGGCCACGGGCTCGCAATGAACGGGTGCCTCAGGTCGAGTTACTGGGTCCTAAGATTGATGCAAGTGAACTTGGCACGCGTCGTCAACGTACGTCTCTCGTGCACCATTCTGTACCATCCAGAAATCTCTGAGATCTAACCATCACGCACACGTTATTATCAACATCGAAGACAGAATTCTTTGCAGATTTGGTTAGTATATGGTGTTCATAAAGTCTTTTTATAGTTGAAAATTGAATTTCAAAAGTAAATCATCAGATTTGACTGGTTTCATGTGATTAAATACTATAATAACCGCTGTGTACAATGGAGCAAGTCAAATTGAAATATCTTACCAATTATCTTTATGATTAAATTTCCAATTTGTAGAGATTTTTATGAACACCCTGTATTTCATCGGGGTCATGCAATGTGGTTGATTTAGTGCCATTCGGATGGAGAATATGTTCCGTTGTTTTGTGCAGGTGCGAACACTGTAAGCTGCGTAAACTCGATGGTTTCAGTTCAACGAAGCTGTGTGAGAGTCTTCCAATTAGGAACATATTTTACGCTTCAAAAATAATCAAAGCATATGCCCCCTCATCAAGTACATAATAACTCGCAAAGCGAAGACGTAGCCCACGACCCTGAAGAGTCAGATGTAGATGTGTTTAATAACACTTGTGTAACGGGATTTTTGTTCCTGGCGATTGAGTGTTAAACTCCTTCTACTGCAAAACATTGAAATGTCCAGTGTTCATATGAAGCTTTACTTTTTGTATTGTTCTAGAATTGTGTATTTATTACAGGCATTGTATCAAAGACAGGCAAATATGAAGATTTGTTGAGCTGTCATCTAAAATAAAGATCCAGAATTAAGTTTTTAATTCATTTTGCTAAGTGACAAAGAAATAGGGAAACTATGATTTCAACACCGGAACAAAACTGAGGGGAAATGTTGCTAAATGCATAGCGTGCACAGCTCTTGCCTGCGAGTGGAGCTCTTCTTTTCAGTGCCCCGACAACCCTGCATTACTGTCGGGTGCCTGCCTCAAATTTAGCCGGCCTGAGCGGCACGTTCGCGAAAACTGCACTACGTGACATTTACTATTAACCAGTGGACGTGCCCCGCCTAAAATGGCGGGACAAATGATGATAATTTCTTAAGATACCCTCTTATTTACCGTAACTCTGACGTAAAATATTATTTGCACTATCACTGCTACAGACGGCCCTCTTTAACGGTCTCGCTGATTATTTAGCAGTACTGACCTGGGATTTTTCTCCCACCTAAATCTTTAAGAGCGTGGCAGAGAGACGGACGGACCAAAGAAGCAATCAAGCTATGACTAAAACTATTCACTCAACTATTATTATATAGCGACATAATTTTATGTATGCGTGATATAGTGTTGTTATTCTATCACGTTTATGAGTTATGCTCTTCTAAGGCGAATCGCTGCAATAGATAAGTACAATAGAAATTCATATTATAATTCAACTTTTGCTCTATTATATTATCTGTGTGTTACTTATCGTCTGAAATGCTTGTTTGTTTGCTTCACGTGAAATATTAGTATTATAATATTGTAATTAATATAATGGATGCGAGCTGTTTTAAAAACTCAGTTTTCACCCCATATTATTCCATCCCTCTCAAGCGCTTGTTGAGAGAGAACATGCATTTTTGATAGGGAAAAATCAGAAGACAACTTTGCCCATATCTCATCAGGTCATGGCTCGAGGAGGACTAGAAAGCCAAGGCTTGGATGGAGTAGCTCAGTGAATTTAACCTCTCACCTGTTCATATAAGTTACAGCAGTGGCCTAACGAAGCGCGGACAATTTACCAGTTCCTACTTATTTAAGTCCATGACTTTAAATACAGACTGTCACATGAGTGTAGTACGTGGAAGTCATTTTTATCGCCACCTTGCATATCCAAGGGTCATTAACCGAGCAAGATGACCTAAGGAGTTCTAGTCGTAGTGAATGCGTAAATAAATCCGAGAATGGCAAATAATTCTCCGGCTGCCTTGCACGCCTTGCATGCACATAGCTCAGCGAGGTGGGTGACTAACTGGGCTCTACTTGCCGTGCATTGCAACGTTTGTCACCTTGCCACTTAACCCTTCACTGACGAAATTATCGTGGCGATAAGAGGGCAATTAGCTTTGTAGGAAAAACTAGCTGCATTCTTATGAAAGTTGACTTTGAACTCGACATAGAGGGTAAAGGATGAAACAAACGGGGCATGAATACTTGCCCGCTCCCATCGTGCACATAGGTCGTCAGTTTTAAGCGAGGGCAGTGGCGTCCCAACTTCGCGCTGTCGGTCTGCGCACTGCAGAACGCTTCCGAATCAGTATTTGCGTGTTTGATTCAGGCAGCCAAAAAATTTGATTTCACTACGCATGCTTAAATGGGTTTAACTAACCTGAAATTATGGTGTAGTGAGGGTTGTGCGCATCAATGTATTGTTCGTTGTATATAATCTGTAGACGGGCGTTTTCGCTACAAATATATACAGAAAACATTTGTTTTAGCTATACATATTCCAGGAGACTCGAAAGGATGAAATGACAGTTTTGGGATAAAATATAGCGAAGAATTGGAGTGGCAGACAATCTATGTTTTGTACATGAAAGGAAAGAGTTCTGCTATAGATTTAAAAAATTGGAAATTTTCACTAAAATATGAGGAAACTAAAAAACTGTGAATATTTTGTTCAACTTTTAGAAGTTGATGAAAGTTGATTTTAAGTATCCGACGTGTGTAAAAATGATTTTCTAAGGTAGAAGTTCACTCGCACAACCATCACGTATAAAGGAAAATCTGAAAACTACAAGAACCGCTCCTCCCGGTCTCGCGCCGGATCGTGCCCCGTCCAGGGACTGCCCGTGGAGCTGTCACGTGTCCGTTTCTCAAGGATAAACACAGTTTGGGGGCCCATGGAGTCCCAAGGGACTCGAGGAACACATTTCTCATGCCATGTTACGGTGACCTGGTCCAATCACGACTTAGTTCTATGCGCGTCCAATCACGACTTAGTTCTATGCGCGTCCAATCACGACTTAGTTCTATGCGCGTTAGCCAATGTTCCAAAAACCCTTTTACCGATGGCAATGCAGTATCACGACGTCCGTGGTCACGACCAATATTGCTACCCTTATTCTGAACTAAATGGGTAAATCTTTGCATAAGGTGTCAGCATTTTTATCCTGATGTTTAATGTCGTACGAATAAAACTCTGGTGACGTTGATTCTTTGTAAACGTGCAATTCAGGTCTCGTGAAATTAAGGAAGGAAAATGAAGGCCGGGATACAGTGTTACCCGACAGCTATAAAACACATTCAAGAAAAATACGTTTTTAGATTTTTTAATCAAGTTAGGAGAATGAAAATTCAACTATTGATACAACATTATATGAGACAATTACATTGAAAAAAACAAGGAATGAAGCACATTACGTAAAACATGTATTTCTCATCTCAAAAGCTTACAAAGCATTTGAAAAATACATATTTTTCAGAAAATTTTAGAATTGTCCTACTAAGGTATCAATAGAATATTATAGATTAAGCTGAGGGTAACTCTCAAGTGCAATTAAAACCATGATATCACTCATTGTTTCACAGCTGCCCAAGTTGCCTTGAGAATAGAAGAAAAACTAACCAGATTCATCAAGTTCCCCGCAGAAGCATTGTGGACTTTCATACGTATTGTTATAGAAAGATGTCTTGGGAATAAAATGTGCCATTGCGTTCGGTTGATGCGACCATTTATCACTGGGAATCTGAGCCCTCCACGTGCCCTTTACTTGGCTCTGGCCATCCTTGAGAGATCCGGCGCGTGGATCTCGGTTATTGACAAGGAAGGTTGGCGATGAACCCCAGGATGCTTTCAAAGGGCTTCAGGATGACCTAATGGGAAGTGGAGCAAAACTGAGCGCAGATGGTTCACTTCGTTGATATGGTATCTTCTCTAAGTCTCCCAGTGAAATACCGCCTCTAAAGAGAAAACACGTTCTTTGTGGATTAAATTTTGTAAATGGCGTCTTTTCAAGCCCGTATCATTTTGGGAAGATCTACTTTGGTCGAATTAAACCAAAATTGAAGTTCTTGGTCGAAATGTTATGGCAAAAGCCTGGAAAAAAAAGGAAACTGAATATTCGTCGATGATTACTATTCCAACTATCAAATTTGGAAGTGAATCAATCTGCATGGTCTACGGTTGCTTTAGTGACGCATGTGATGGAAATATTGAAAAAAATGACAAAAGAATGGCTGTCACTAAATATGTATGCATTTTGAAAATAAATGTATATCAAAGTGCACTATTTCCAAGCTTAGGGCCAGTTTTACTTTAACAAGACAACGAGCCAAAGCACACTCCAAAGCTAGGACAATCTTAATTGAGTACGAATAGAATACATTTTCTAAAATGGTCAAGCCAATCTCCAGATTTTAGCCCGATGGAAACCTATGTAGAGTACTGAAGCCCAGAATTAAAAAGAAGAGGCCTCAAAACATCCCTGAACTAAATGAAATTTGTCATGAAGAATGGAAGAATACTTACCAAGAAACATGCAAGATGTTTGTAAGCGACTGCTTCAAACGTTCACATGCTGTATTTAGCAACAAAGTTAAAGCTACGAAATATTAAGGGAGAATTTAACGTTTTGTAAACTTTTGGCATATGAAATCATAAATACTTTCTCTTGTGTTAATTTTCTGGTCATTTTTGTATGATTGTCACATTAAAAGCTTCATAATACGTTCTACAAGTAGTCAAATTCTTATTACCGCAACTTCATCAAGTCAAATCAGGTATAAAGTATCAATGTGGAACATGCTATTTCATCGGCTCTCTTTTTTATCTCTCCATAACTCAGATGTAACTTCACATCCGTTTAAGTTAATTAGTTTCCTTGATATGTATTTTTTTCCTTTATTTCTTTCATATTTTTTCACTTTATTCATGGTATTATCTATCACGCACATCACCTCCACTCAACACCCACAAGTGCAGTCCACCACAGTCATAAGAAATATGCCCACACTACTCCTTTGCTCTTCAACTAAATGCAATAATGAGATATTTTTTAAAAAGCATGTATTTATTTGTCAAACGTAAAAAATGAACATAACCACGAGAGAGGTCTTATCTCTAATTCAAATCAAGTAAAAAGTGTTCAATTTTTTTTAGTTTCTTGCTTTTAAGAGCCTGTCCATTTCCTTCCGCATCATTCCTATATAATTCCTACACCTACCACCAGGCACTCCCCAGACAAATAGCAGCATCTCCTCTAAAGTGCACTAGTTCATTAGATGCTGTTCTCTAACTAGCTGCAGACAATAGAAAACGCCTAGAAATGCACATTTCCTAATACGTCGTAAACTTATGCGGTACACTCTACGTTTGGAATGAATAGAGGGGAAGATGCCCTATAAGCACCAAATCGTGTCCTGGATTCCATTTTATTATTTGAATATCTGAAAATGGTGTCATATTATAACTGATTGAATATCTGTAAGGTTATCCAAAGTTGAGACTGGTCCTGCTTTTTTTTCAAAAATAGCCAAATAGCCAGGTTAGCATCAACATTATCATGGATACGAAATGGTGTATAAGTAGAGTAAATACGATTTGGTTTTATTTTTGCTTCTCTGTTTTTGTATGATGAAATAATAACTGATATGTGCTAGATATAAAATTAAATATTTTATGATTAAAAAGAACTCGAAGGGGTCACAGCAATCTACGCCGTTACTTTTAAATTTGTTATGTGCATTACAAAAATTCAACGTGGTAAACGATTGTAGCAGCGACGTTTATCCAATCGTCAGCAGTATACAGGCTACGTGCTGCAGGGGAGGGAGCAAGCCCCCAAATCAGGCATTTAACACCGAAATCTATGTCCACCATCAGGAATGAACACATCTTTTTACGCTTCATGGCCGTATTTCATTCAAGTCAATGTGCGCGATTTCAGTTTTTATCATGATTTCAATAGGGAATTACAGCTTTGCCACTCGCGGTAACGAACATACTGAGCGCTTGGCCCACTGGAGCTATTACCGACCGAGCGACACGAGAAGATAATCTGCGATTGATTACTAAGCGGACTGAAATTCTTGCCCCTCAGCTCGCTGACGGCTATTGGCTAACTTTTGCAGCGCGGGGAATGCGCGCGGCCCTCATTTTTGTGCTGTAACTCCAGCTCTTGAATGCGACTGTGAATCTCGACCGACTTGCATAAAGAACTTAGGCCTTTTAGGCCGGGTGAACACTAAAAGCAACAGTAAGTTAAAAGCTATTTCAAGGGCATTATGATTGCACTAGAGGACGAGCCCCGCCAAGCATGGCGGGACTAATGATGTTAATTTCTTGAGATGTCCTCTTATGTCCTGAGACGGTAAATCTTACAGGAAATATGTGCAGTCTCGCTGATATGGACTGCCTTCTCTGACAGTCTCGCTGGTTATTACAAATATAGATCCAGGAATTTTCAACCATCTAAATCCTTAGTAGCGTGTCAGACGGACGGGCAGAACCAAGCAAGCAACACTGGCTATTATAGTACAGTGAGATTTTTGTTATGAATCCTAATCAGTTGCTTAGATAAGGTCGCTGGAGCAATGCAACACTCTTTTTATACTTTCAGTTATGTGTATGGGCACGGCACTCAGTGACTCGATTAGGTGAAATATTCTAATATCACAGCAAATGACAAGTCAGGTATGAAAGGGGAACGACATCTGAACAAGGGATCACGAATCGCTCGGATGCTGCCAGCGCGTTCTTTCCACATTCGCATGAATATTTTCCTGGATCCCTTTTCCTGGATCCATTTTCCTGGATCCATTTTCCAGGATCCTTTTCTTGGATCCTTTTCTTTGGATCCTTTTTCTGGATCCTTTTCCTGGATCAATTTTCTGGATCCATTTTCCTCGTATCTGTGTAGATGCACGCTATAACTGTGGGGGCGTCCCACAAATACGAGCCTTTTGCAGTGGTCTATCATGAACTGGAACGGGTAAATTGAGAATGTTCTTCATCGTTTAAATCTCCACTGATTGTTAGCATCCATAGCTGCTTTCAGTGAATAAGTACTCCATAATAGCCGCTCATTTGACGTCCGCTTGTGAACACGGGAGGCTGGGTCGTTAAACATGTCTGTGTGTTGCCTCTCGTAATTTAGAATTTTGACCCATGTGTGCTGCGTGCTGTACAAAGCCTTCATCAAACAATTAGGAGACTCAAAGGTCCACGCGTGGGACGAATGTCCCTGGAGTGTGGAGGCGCGCCAATTGAGCGGCCGGCACACAGACCGCCATCATTTGTGCCAAATCACAGCGGTGGCCTGCGAGTGAGGGCTGCTTTTCTATGGCTCGCTGGCAGCCCATTTAGAAGGCCCCGGGTTCGATTTCGAGTGGAGTACTTCTTTTTGGACGTTTATTTCATTCGATATTCTTGGAAAAAGACACGCCAATGTTACCCGAAGAGGAAAGAGGATATCCAATGCAGAGGAAATTGTTTACATTCACCTACATTGGTTTCATGCTACTCGGCTCTTCCTACTAATATAATCGTTGGGTGCCCGCAACACCCAACGCATGCCCAGTTTGGCTCACCCTTGCATGGAACAACTTGTTTTTGAATTAACGAAGTATTGCGTGAACATTTGTTTTCACTTCATGCCGTTGTGTACCTACCCACCCTAGCGTTGAGCGAAACGCTAGAAATTAAACCCACAAACGCACCGCGCGTTGTATCTGACGCATTTCCTTCAAATAATATAGCCCTTCTGTCAAAATATCTGAGGATTATTTTTATCAATTAAAAATTAGTGCAGTGAAGGCGAAGATTAATTTTGTTCATTTCAATGTCCTTCAGGACTGGCCGTGGTCCTTACGGGGCTAACTGACACCTCCNAATGCATTTCGTTGAGGTAGCCGCACGACAGATGCCCTTGAAATTTTCCTCTGCGTTTGGTTTTTGAGGCCTCTTCGTAGCCCGAATTCAGCGCAAAACTACGCGACTGAGAGAGGCAGTCTCTCCCATGACAGCTGCAGGCGCAGTCGCAGGTAAATCGCGTCAGGATTTGCGCCCTTTGGCACCAGAATCTTTTGAACTCCAGGAGGGAAAGCTTGAATTTGGATGCCAGTGCTTGGTGCTGTTTGTCATTTGGTGCGATTAAATTAATTAGCTCTTTAACCTCTAAACGAGTTTCAAAATTTACTTTCATAATGATGTCATTTTTTTTTACAAAGCTAAATGGAGATTTATTTGAAAAAAAATTCTGATTGGTAACGGGTTAAGCAAAGGTGTTTTTTTGCATGCACGGTGTATGGCAGAAATGATGAATTTATCCTTCTATTAGATGAAACAGCACTAGTTCATTTACGATCCTTTACTGCCCAGGGAGCAATTTTCACGTTCTTCTTTATTGTTTGGGTATTTATGCTTGAGTATTCATTCATCAATAAGCCCAACAAATGACCATGACTACTAAACAGTGTAATTTAGTATGGGAACCGATTCAGGTGAAAACGTCCTTTCAGTCCTGTAAAATATCCGTCTTTTGTACCCCAGCTTCCACCTCGTACAGGAGGGCTTCACATTCCCGTCGTGAGGACACCATCGTCTGGTCAAGGACTATACTCACGGCATCAATATAAATAATTTTTTGCCTTAAAATTTCCCTACGACAGTTTGTTACTCGTCCTCATTCTGAGTGCAACACAGCCGTCCTCGCGTAGAGCGATAGACCGGTTCCAGTGAATAACCACTCGACAGTCGTCCCTCCAAATAGAGCGGTATCAACAAAAGTGAGCATTATATAGCATGGAAAACATTTGCACCATGAAAAGCAAATAGAGCGTTCTATAAGAAGCAGATGAGAAGATAGAGCGGCAGTTTTCTGGAACCGATCTAGCGCTCTATTCGGAAGATGACTGTATTCATACCTACAGAAGCTTGATCGAAGGTGTCTCGAGCAAATCCTTTCCTTATTTTATATTCTATATAATGTCTCATGTACTCAAAAGATGGTTATCATTAAGTTTTCATTACAATGACAAAAATGCTTTTTCGATGTACAGTTCCCAACTTTATGGCATTCTAAGTCACTGCTCAAAACATTGCTGTTATGGAAAGGAAGGCTTGGTAAACCATGGATGCTACAGTAGTAAAACAGCCGCTTTCTCATGTTAAAACGATCGTCCAGATGCCTGTACGCAAAAATTGATGACAATTACAGGTAGTTACATTTCAGAAACCCGTCTTCTGTCTCCTCTGAAGCAGGGCGGTAGGTAGTAGCAGAAGTAGTGATAGTCGTCCCTGAACACAGGTGTTGTGATCCTAGCGGTTGTTCGACTTGGCCTGCCCTCTTACTCGGATGCCTGTGCGTGATTGGTGTCTGACAGCATGGGATTTGGGTAAAAGCCCAAGACTAGACTACTTGGCTCCTTCCTGTTGCCACACTCTGTTCTATTCTCACGAAGTTTCAAGTTCACAATATTTCCATGTCCTTTCAAAATGCCATACATTATTTTGTAGAAATTGAATCATTCTAACCCAAATATACGTCGTCTTACACGGTGTGAGCCGCACACATCAATAACACCGCTGCAAGCATCTCATCCCTCCACACACAACGCACACAATAATCCAATAGGTCTCGTCTCCGAGCTGTTACGTCGCCGCGTTTGCTGCTCTTGGGCCGAGCGTCTGAGCCTGTCGGACTGCTGCCGAGGCTCCACACTTCTGAGGAACATTTGCGTCTTTTTGTAGCGCGCAATATTCGTAACTCACCGGGCACGACAATGGGTGCATGCGCTCTCGTAACGTGCTCAGGCAAGGCTTGGGTATTCATGCCCCGCTTCTCCAGCCTCAGACTTCCTCGTGTCACCGGTATTACTGTACAATTCTTGCGTTGTGCAATGAGAGAACGGCCTACCTCATGGTGTGGTGAAATTAAGAATATGGGAAGGAATATGGATTTCTGTGGGAGGAACTTTGTTCAGAAAAATTGGAAAAGTAATTTCAGAAACAACTCGAGGACTCTGAGGGTGACGTTGACCACACTCACTCGAGAATAGAGATCTCGGTCTCGGTAGAGATCGTCCAAACATGTCAAAGCTATGTACGGAGACGTGAAACACAACGGTCTCAAATTCCAATGACCTGCTGGGAAGCGGTTACCTTTCGCTCCCGCTTGGTGTGATTTTCAAATCAAACTTGTCGCAGTCGTTGTATTTTATGCGTCTGAGATAATTCTACCTCAGTATCACTTTCAAAATATCAAGCGCGCGGTTGGACATGTCCTTTGAGGGTGAAGAATAGCACGGGACCACCACAACACAAATTAGAGTGTCACTTTGCTTAAAAAATCTGTTAAGGCGTTACGATGAAATGTAAGAAATGGGGAGGAGTGTCGAAGCACCGAAGGGGGTTTAATCAATACAAATGTGTCCAAGAAGACTTTGTCACAGTGAAAGACTTCCCTCATATATTGATTGGGCTTTGAGAAAAGTAAGGCGTGGTTTATGCGAGAAGAGTGTATCGACTGAGAAGGTAGATCAAAGTAGTTTGGGTAGAGACGTCTTCTGAACAAGGTG
>VOMN01107390.1:0-45308 GCA_014899125.1 Orchestia grillus | reverse complement strand
GGGAGGGGTTGGAGAGGTGGAGGGGGAAGGGGAGGGGAGAGGGTTGGATAGGGGGCATCACAGAAGGAGAGGAAACCCCTAGACAGCCTTTGAAAGACGTTTAATTGGCTTCCGTCACAGAGGTGCGTCATGTGGTAATATAGGAAATACACGTTATACAGAATTATCGATATGAACTATTTAAAAGAATAACCTACCTCCTCGATATTATATTTATGAATTTTACGTTGGGTTGTGCTTGAAATTCATGCTTGTTTATACGTAGTAATAAAATATAGTAAAATTTACAGTACATCCAATTCGAATGAATTATATTTGTGTTGTCATCACAGCACGAGCTGAACATCTAATATGTCGCTTATGCATGAGTCAAGTTATAACATAATCATGCTTACATAGGTATGTCGATGTACAACAAGCTGGAAAATAATCGGATCACGAGCAAATAATTATGAGGCATCTAAAATTCAAGAGGTTAGTATACGAAAAGAGAAAATTAACCGAATGAATAAGTAATTTCAGATGAACTTTCAGATTGGTCAAGTCCACCTGTACTAGGGCGTTCAAATGATAAATTCCATAACATCGCCACTTGAAATGAGCGAGCGTCGCGACTGTAAACTTGATTGTCTACACGAGTTTCAGTTAACTAACATGCAGATGAGAAAAATTCCACGTAAGTTTAACTATTTTTCGTACATTTTTGCGGCCAACCTAAAGCTGATTCGTTGAATTAAGTCTACTTGAGAGCGCAAAAAAAAGACAACATGCGCGTGGTGCAATTTTAGATAGAAATTAAATGTTTCTTGAATCAAAGTAACAAGACTGAACTGCGGATTTTTCGGAAGAACTACATAATTTTCAGTGACGTTCATAGGCAGGAGTAAATTTAAAACAAATAAAGCTTATAATTTTGCCCACTTCCATTAACGTTGTAATTCCTGCAACTTCTAATGGAGTGCGATAAAATGTTCACTGTAAAATGACAAACATTTGAGCACAGCACATCTCTCTTGGAGAGAGAAAACGCCTTTTTCCGAAGCGCATACAGTGCATGGGACGGATTTTATCTACAAGGCGTCATACACTTATTAACATATCGAAAAAAAAAGAGCAGTGTGAGGTGCTATTCTATTTCTTCTTGGCGGCTTAATTCGCTCATTTCCTCGTAGGATTAATTCTATTGCATGGAGATTCTTTCCGTCCGTTTTTCGCACTTTCCGTTTTTTTTTCTCGACTGAGAAGTAAGGAAGAACTGAATATTTAAAGTCACGCTTAGAAAACATCAATAGTAAAAATGATATTAACTGTCGCTATCAAGATTTTAACATGGTCTGGAGATAGACTTTATGAAGTTATTGGTTAGAGCTTAAAAGTTTTGTGTAACAGTACGTGCCTGGCCGCAGGACGACAACAACAGTAATGGGTGAGGCAAATTCACACTTGAAAATACAACTCCATTTCTCGCCAGGACGCGGAATGTAAATCTGGGACAGTTCCTTCCAGAGACGTACCTGCTAAATTTTGTATTTTCTCATTCGCATTTTTATCCGTTATTGTATTTTTGCTCGTTTTATCAGCAATTTCGTGAGTTTATTGGCATTTTTGTCCTTTTTAATATCAGAAAAAGTTGTGTACGCAGCGTCAAACGTTAGGTACAACCTGCTGTGAGGGACGCACATGAAATACAGTCATAAATTAAAATGTAAAAATACATTTCTCACATCCAAGCAAAACAGTAAGTAAATTTTATCGCATTGGATACACAACAAAACAACATTATTTAGAGTCTTCGAGGCTTGCTTTTTCACAATTTCTCAGGCTGGTATAAATATAGAAACGTAAAGTTCAATGCGACTGCACCTTTTACAGACTCAATATAGTTTTTCCAAATACAGTTGTGTAATAGTTGAGCCCTTCGGAAGCCTGAGAAGCTAGCAAATTAATCTTAGTGAACAATTCTTGAAAAAATGTCTCTCTCATTTCCGCCCCTCACTCCAGTGTAACTCTTTCGACGCCTAATCGATATATCCATAAAATAATTGATAGGAACACTACGGTAGGAAAAATTGTACGAAATAAAAGATGTTCATACGAAAAATTCAGACTGGAGTGTGTCATATATAGGCGTTGGTTGTTGGGGGATGTCGATCGAGGTTGTATTCGTCAGTTATTCAGTTTTTTTATTTAAATTTAGTAGCATTATGAACTCCTTTATGCCTAAGTTTTACATAGAGGAAGCACGAGGGGACATTTTTAAAACAAAGCTATGTACTCGAAAGACAATCCTAACATTGATTGGTTGATTTTTCAGTGAAATATAAACACTTTTCACAGCTTTATTTGAAGCATAAACGAGCTCATTAATGAATAACTCTAATGAGATGAGGCTTTTCGATGTCTCGATGCTTCTATCAAACACAAGGGTACGAGTCAAAGGTAAGGTTCTATATTTTGCTTTAGAATAATGAAAATGTTCAACAATTCAATACGAGGCAAGTCAACCAGCACCACGCAATCGTGTATAACACTTCTGAGTGATAGCATTGAGTGACCTTGACTCTAAACCAACTGAAAAGCACAATTCTTAGATTAACATCGCTTACAATGAATGTTAGGATTACTTCTAGGATATGCGAAAGTACTATTGCGGATTCGAGGTTACCGAGTGATCAAATGATAATCATTTCAGTTATTCTCCAGTTTCAAACTATCAGGTGTTCTACTTAAATAAAAATTCTAACGTGAGACAAGAGGTTCAACCTCTGAAGATGCTGCAGGCGTTAATGGGCTCACAAAAACTCTACGACAAATTTTCTATGAAATATAATCACAGGACTCGATGGCGGACTCCAAGTCTGAGGTAAGTGATAATGAATGGCGAGAGGCGGGGTCTGCCGAGGTGCGAGGCCGGCACGATGTGGCAACGGTCGGAGCAGCGCACTGGACACCACCGTCGATACCTCCCTCGGTACTTCGTACTGCACCACACTGGACACCACCGTCGATACCTCTCTCGTAACTTCGCACTGCACCACACTGGACACCACCCTCGATACCTCTCTCGGTACTCTCGCAGATGTTGAATGTTGATAGGTGGTCTTCTCTTGGCACACGGCTTATCCGACGGAGATGGGGAATTATCGAAGACGTTGAATGTTGATAGGCGGTCTTCTCGCTAAGCACGTCTTATCCGACAGAGATGGGGAATTTTAGGGGATGTTGAATGTTGGACACCTCCAGACACAACGACTGAGGCAGAAAAACACTAATGGGTTCCCCCGTACGCGGGGCTGCCTCTTACCTCAAGGAGGGCGCTCCTCATGGGGTGCGGGAGACGGTCCTACCAACGTGCCCATATGCAGTATGAGGGGACGCTGGGGTGGATGTTTGCTGCGGCCATATCAGATAATTTTGGATTTCAAACGTGAAATAGAAGTTGCTAACTTAGTCGCGACCATGTAGAAATGATCCCTAATAACATGCAAAATAAATTCTTACATGAATATGTTAGGCCCCGAATTATGCACACTGACGAACTTTGTGGGTGAATGATTGGGGTGGAGGGAGGGGAAAAAAGGTTGTCATGAGTTTGACGGATGTTGTATTCGTGACTAAAGAACGCGGCATGTACGGCTCCTTGACGGCGGCTTGGGCGATGCTTTTGTTGGGGTTAGCCAAGGGAATTTTCTAGATTGTGTACAACGAAATTGCTGCCCGTTTCATATCTTTTCTTCTCTTTACCTCCGTGATCTATGAAAACATTTCCCTCCCTTACCTCCTCCCGCGGCTAGAGGTCAGGGTAAGGCCCACAGCGCCTACGCTGCGTCCGCCCGTCACCCCGTCTTAATCACCCCGTCTTAGTCACCCCGTCTTAGTCACTCCGTCTTAATCACCCCGTCTTAGTCACCCCGTCTTAGTCACTCCGGGATGGGCATCTCGTCTTAGTCGACGGGGTCACCATGCCTACATTTGTTTTCATCAGTTCTCAGATAGTTTGACCTCATGAAATATTTTCCTTTATAATATGCACTAACGATTTCTTATGGAACCAAATTTTCGAACAATAAGGGATGAAAAACTGATGCGCGAATTAACTCGTTATCGGACAAAAGTACCCAACGATCGAACAGGACCACTTCATAGAGATGCAGGTTGTTTTTCGTACATACATATCTAAACACAGCCCTATTGCGAACATATAATTTGGTCATCACAGGGTTAAAATACATGCTGTATGAATAGACGCAAAATTAATGAAGGAATACAGGCACGTGAAGCGCAGGTTTGCAGTCCTTGAGGAGTAAAATGTTGATAGCAATCGTCAGACGGCGGGACTTCATATTTACAATACCTCAGGCGATGGAATTAGCTTTGCTGTCCATTATTCAAGGTAACTGCGCTATTTTACGTCTAGGCAGCCAATTTTCCGAGCAAATTTCCGAGTCACGGCCTCTGAATGCAGTAATTTACGGCGCCTTCATTTGATCTCTTACAATACGGCATTTTTCTGAGGGTCGCGCCGGTACAATTCGCAATCAACACACAGCTCTCGGTCAAAGTTTGTTTATAACCGAGAGGAGCGACTTTCAAAGCGATTGATGCTGAAATTTGGCTTGAACTTGTCAGTCTTGTTCAGTTCTTGGCTTTGAAAATCCGCAAGTAAGGTCCGAAATACCAAAATAGAACGATTCCTAGTCCTTCTGCTCCTGACGCGGGTTGTTTACGTTTATGAAGAGAAAGGCCCTCACGCAAAAGTGTCGAGTTACGATTCTTGACTGAGAGGCATTCATGCCATTTGTTGCGACGGTAAAGAATAGAGCGACAAACACCTCTAATTGAGACTGAGGACATCTCTGACGGCTGTCAATAATGTTGATAACACTTCAAGTCCCTCCTCCACGCAGCATTGCGGGAGGTGCGAGGACCTTCAAATGGTAAACAAGGCCCATTTGGTAAACAAGGCCCCCATAAAGGCCAACAGATGTGATGTGGGATGTGAGGTACGTAGGAATTTTGTGAGGAATTTCATATTTATTTGGCAGTAGCGACCAAAATAGAATCATGGTAGACCAGGCATTTGTGTGCCAGGAGAAGAATAGTGCGAAGATATGTAGCTCGTGCGACAGATTCGCTCGGCACGAATTGAAATTTGAGGTAATCACGTCCTTGCTACCTCCGAAAATCGACTAGATTCGTATCCACCCTACGGGAATTGAAGCTTGCCAGGCATTTGAGGTATTTTAGGCCTTCTAATATTCGGTGAGATCCAGCGGACGTAGAAGGGGAGGTGGAGGAGGTTGAGAGGCTCTTAGAAATTTTAAAAGTCATTCACTCAGAAATTTTAACTGACAAAATTTGAAATGGGAATGAGGAAATCTGTAATAAAGTTCGAAACGTTGAAAAGATGCCGCTTCGGTGAGGATCATATTACGGGATCGGAGTAAGATATTTCTGTACTAGTGTGTGAAGAATTATTCGAGTACATCTTAGGGAACAAGTCATGCTGATAACACAACGGTTTTTGGAGTGTTGCGCAATTTTTCCTAACTGGTTAGTATAAAATTGGACAGAGAACAGAATGCTACGTTGGAGCCTTAATTATGTGTGTTTGAAAATTCCTATATTGAGTCAACGAAAAACGTATACATCGACTTTAAATTCTAACAGTTTTACGTATCTGTGATACCGTAGAATCTCATCAATCCATGTATCGTTACATAAATATCTGAGTAAAGCTATTTATTTTTAGTCGGTATCAGAGATACATTATATTACTAAAATCTGAAAATGATGTGTATTTACATTTCTGATTGCTGCCCTGTATAGTTTGAATCGAATCGCCCCACGAAATTTGTCATTCATCACTTCCCGTAGCGTAATTATTATTTCTTCATTGAAATTCTAAGTTTTGCATTTATTACCATGGCAGATTACCATGGCAGATTACCATGGCAAATTACCATGGCAGATTATCATGGCAGATTACCATGGCAATTTACCATAACAGAATACCATGGCAGATTACCATGGCAATTTACCATAACAGATTACCATGGCAGATTACCACCACATAACCCACGGCAGACCGTAGATCGTTACCACATCATACCTAACGTGGCGCCATCCTGCCGTTAATTTCCGGCTCAACAGCGTTCAAGTTTGGAGCCACTGTAATTTTCAATTAAAGTCCCAACATCTCCCACACTTCGTAGGACGCACGTTCAATTAGGCCCGTGTTGACCAGTGCATTTAAGTTGAAGGACTCGAAAAGAGTCTAGGGTCGTCAAATAAATCGTGCCACACACGGAAACCTGTGAGACAGTCATGAGGGAGTCTAGGGGACTCTAATTAGGCGGCTAGTATTTTTCTTCTAGTATAATAAATATGGCTAGCGGGCATGTTTGATTATTTAGCCTATTATTCCTTGTTTTGTATGTTCGAAGGCTAAAAATTTATGCATCCATTGAAGGTTCAGCTTTATCCCGTCTATATAATAGACAGTATCCGACGATACTGCACGTCTGCATGTCTTGTACATTGTTGACAGTATCCGACGATTCTGCATGTCTGCATGTCTTGTATATTGTAGACAGTATCCGACGATACTGCATGTCGGCATGTTTTGTATATGTTATAGACAGTATACGCTGATTCTGCTTGTTTAAAATGCGTCAATGACTTCGAACATAAATCCATCTTCCAGACAGGCGCCGACTCTCTGCCCCTGCTGTCGCCAAATCAGTGCACATTGAAGTAGCGCAGGCTGGACGCATTCGTGGCTATGGAAGATGAAAGGAGACTTTCACAGACACGTGCCCCACCGCACTCACACCCTCCTATCCTATCAGCTATTGCATTGTATCTGTTGTACTCTCTCTGCTGTACTCTTTCTGTTGTACTCTCTCTGTTGTACTCTCTCTGCTGTACTCGATCTGCTGTACTCGATCTGCTGTACTCGATCTGCTGTACTCGATCTGCTGTACTCGATCTGCTGTACTCTACCTGCTGTACTCTATCTGCTGTACTCTATCTGCTGTACTCTATCTGTTGTACTCTCTCTGTTGTACTCTATCTGTCACACTGCGTGTGTAGAACCTTACCTATTGCATCAATCTATGGTACCAATCTGTTGTACCGATCCGTAGTACCAATCTTTTGTACCAATCTTTCGTACCGTACATTAAGTGTGCTGGAACGAAGTTGCCCTCCATGTTTTCTTCGCCATTTCTGAGAAGCGCCCCCTGCCACACGCCGCTGCCGCCGCTGTATTAAGGCACAGTGAAACTGCTCGACTCGAGCGCTCTATGCTTGTCCTGGCTCAGGCTCTGACCAAGTGAGTCAATAGGACTGTGGGACAAATTGAGTTTGTCTGTAGGATGTTGCCCTGCAGAGGAGATTTCTCATCAGATTGGGAGGACCAGCGCGTTGCTGATTGAACAATTTCAGATTACTGAGATTGGAATTTATCTTTATCGCGACATCGGTGAGGAAATTAGCTTTGTACACAAATGTTGTGTCGATGTAGTTGATGGGGTGCTTGTTTTTTTGCCTTTCAAGGCTTGTGTGGTTTTTGGTCTTTATTATTTCTTTATATTCAAGTGAAAGCGAAAAGGTGATTGCGTGGTGGATGGTATGGATCAAATTTTTCTACCAACCTTGTAGTACGGCTAGCAAATGCCTATACTAGGTTTATCAAAAAAAATTTCAGTGCTTTTCAGATTTTGTTGAGCGAATTTTAATTATGCAGGGTAACCCAGATGTAACTGACCCTTGCGTTGATGAGTAAATAGGATACCAAATTGTAAGGCGTCCTATTAAAATGTGGTATCCAAATTAATAGGGTCAGTTACTTCGGCGCCCTAAAATTTGGTATCCTATTTACTCATCAACGCAAGGGTCAGTTACTTCAGGAACAACCTGTTTTTTTATGTCGAAATGTTTTGACTTCCCGGGACATCCCAGTCGATCACAGTGAAAGATTTGTGATGCTAAGCTATACTACGCTAAGAGCCGTGTCTTTCAGCCTGTCGTCATTCTCTCCATTATTATATAAGGGAAATTTCAGTTCGGGTTAGATCAATTATGATTTACTCTTTTTTTGGGATATTTCTTCAATAACGTACACGAAATATTAAAAGAATAACATCTTTTCGTATAAGTTATATTATTTTAAAATAGTCTCGACTGAGCAATCAAGAAAATAACATTAATGAATATCTAGTGCTAGAAAGCTGTCGTTTGGAATCCATAATACCATTCACTTCACATTCACTGTTCCTGTTCACTTAACCTGAGCTAACCTAACCTAACCTACATGGGAACCAATTACGACCGTGAATTGAAATCCCTTTTGTGTGAAGATTTTGCCACGGGAGGCGCAAAGGGAATTTATCAATATCAACAGCGAAAGGAAAGATAACTGCTTGACATATCTGTTACACCCTTTCATTATTGTCTTCACAGAGCATTAAAAAATATAACATTCGTAAGTCAAGAGTACACTGGTGGCTACAATACCGTCGACTAACTTTCAGAGGAATTGTATTTAGTTCTTGGTTATTATTTTACAATATATAACGATAAGCGGGTTATTGGGTTATTACTTGTTTGGTGGGTGGGGTCATCTCCCTCATTAGTATTCGTAGAATGCCGCTGAAAAGTGCGTTGATGTACGGCAGTGCCTTAGATGGGATACTGAATATCGAAAATACATGCAATCAAAAGGAAATCGTTTATTATATTTAGCGAGCAAACTCCACCTCCAAGAAGTTTGTCACTGTTACTCAAGTAGTTAAGACCACCAATATTAGTGGAGAAATAACAGTACCAACAGCCTCTGTATTTTTTGCCCAGGGTCCACTACCCTCTTTGTTTTCATCTGTCTCAGTAACCAGTGATCACCGGAGTTTGCTTTCCTTAACTCTCTACAGTCTGCATGGATTTCAAAATTCACGCTCGTGCAGGTGCTTCATGTTTTTCGTAACAATCTAAATGCGGTCTAATGGCATTCAATCGTAAGGCTGTAATTAGTTTTTCGAACAAAGGAGCTTTATCGCTTGAATGGTTGGATCGATAGAGTGTTAAATTAGTGGCTAAATTGGAACGTAGATCTACCACAAGGAGCTAGAACCAGTGCTGCCTCTTCAACGATGGATAGGCAACTAAATCTGTGAAATTCATATAGTCTCCCTAGGCACTCATGTGAGAAACACTGCAATATTTAATTGAAGGGGAAACTTTCCGTCGAAAGTTCTATGAGACAAAATGTCCAATGTTCTGAAAGTATCTTATCGTTGATATCGAATTAAACATTAGAAATTTAAAAAAAATCGCCGAGTCACGTCATGTGAGAAACATCGCTGTATTTTCTGAGAAAACTTTTCTTAAGCAATTCAAGTTTCAACATGCTCAATGTTCTGAAACTATGTTATAGCGGATGGAAGTAACCCGTGATTGAATGATGGAAAAGTTTATGGACGAAAAACGAGTAAAAATCCCTCAGTTTTAATTTCAAAGCGCGATCTTGCGACATAGGAGCCCTCATCCCCGAAAGCAATGATAGTCGACAGTGTCTCAGGGCATTGAATGGGGAAATATCGCGAGGGAAATGGCAATCCTGAGCATGGCCTTGCTGGGCTAAGATTTGCATGGGACTCCTAAAGACCCTTAAAAGCCCCATAACCACTCCCACTGAGGCGCGCCTGAATTTAACACCTAATTCTGATCTCTTTCCCTCTCTGGTCCTCATTTGAACGGAGCTTGCGATGGAAAAAGTGCTACTGTACCCCCGCTGTACCAACCACGTATGTACGAGTGTTTTTATTTGTTCACACAAGCAGGGGTAACTTCACCGTGGATGCTTAAAGTGGTGCATTAAACCATGCATTTGTGATTGAAGAATTGGAATTTGAAGCTTCAAACATTTCAAGAAGTTACGAGGTTCAGTGAAAAGTGGCGAGAGTAAGTGTACTTGAGATTTAATTAAATAGAAATTATACTGTGAAGCTACGACGAACATTCCTGAAACGTGTGATATTTCCGTATGCGAATATGAATATACTGTACATAATTCTACATTTGAGTGCTATTTTTCCTAGCACGATGGAATAGATACAAACAGAAAATCTTTCCAAATACTTTTGAACGCGAAAATTTACTCATAATGAAAAAGTAAACTACACCATGTGCTGTTCTGTATTGTAAATCTGCCCAGTTCTAGAATACGATATCCGTCTCAGATGTGGTAAAATTTTGCACTTGTATATATGAGGCACAGCGACACAATACGTAATTTGTTTGCTTATGCCTGTAGCTTGTTAAAAAAAATTCCCTTCAAAAATATAATCTTTAAAATTAAATTGAATCTTTTAAAATTATCTTTAAAATCCTAAATTTTCTTTAAAATTTAAAATATAAAAAGTTCAGTTGTTTTTAGTATAATTCACGCAAGTTCTTTTTGTTAATGAACATTGAAAATTTAAGATCCGTTCTTCATATGACTTCTGGAAACTATTAAACACTACAAAGAACTCGTTGTTCACTCAGCTGAAATTGTTGCTTCGGCTAGAATATTTTATTTCAAATTTAGAAAAAACCTTCAATCAAAGTTACAAAACGAATTTTTTTATGAAAAAAACTCTGAGAAGAACCTATACACAGGCTATAATTTCGCTAAAATAGCAACATCTGATGGCAACACTTTGGATACTCGTTAGAAAAGCATTAAAAATTTCGAGGGAATTAAATCAAAAGAACAGTGAAATGAACGGTGAAACGAACGGTAAAACGAACGGTGAAACGAACGGTGAAACGAACGGTGAAACGAACGGTGAAGCGAACGGTGAAACAAACAGTGAAACGAACCTGAAAAGTGCTCATCGACTCGACACGACACGTGACAGTAACGCTTCAGTGTTACGACAATACCTCGGAAAAAACTATCCCAGAAAATCGTGATTCAAGTCACGACCGGCGTGCCGCCAGCGCTCGCAGCGGCTATCGGAGTGACAGGTCCCGAAATTAGAGTTTCACTTGACGGAAATCTGACGGGAAACTCGTCGCTCTAACAGAAGTTCGCCGTAAAGTTCACGACGGAGACAATTGCACAATTAGGGCTGCAGAAACTTTTAGAACCTCGGGGCCGAGTTTTAGGCCAGGGGTTCTTCAATCGCTGATTGTACCCTCGAGCAAGTGAGGCTAAAAGGCTTTTTTAGCGATACATTTACACCGAGCGCAGCCCTGTGTTCGAGCACCGTGTAATTAGGCGTATCAAAGCAGGGAGACTTAATTCTTCGTCGATATTGGGAAGCAAAATTATTTATTCTAGAGGTGATTTCTCATAACACTCACTGGAGTTTTCCTTGGTACTTGTTTTTGCAGAAAAACAAAAATGTAGATGAAAGCACAATATTATGCATTCTTCTGAAACTTATCGCATACATGATGCATGAGATTCTGATCTTTAGTTTGTAAATGCATCTATGCTCAAGGTTGCGTACGTATCATTTTTTGATGAATATTCTAGTATCGCGTCCCGAGAATGCCTCATCTGGAGGTTATATTACACTTAAATAAGTTAATTATTACTCTTGTTCGACAAAACGCCAACTTTTGATATGTATTTAAGTTTCAGTTTAGCTTTCCAGATTAGTGAAATTCGTTTTCCCTAGTACTATATCGGCAGCGAGTTAAGGAACTTCCATGCTTTCAAATTTTGCAACTTCGAAGAAACGATTATTCGCCTTCCACAGTCGAGGCATACAAGTAATGTTGACCTCTAGGTAGAAATGAAAACACGTACGCGGATAGGTCAAAAGATTAGTAGGACAACAGAAGAAAACTGACATGAACTATAATGCGTCATTGCCTATGGTAGAAAAGAACTACTTTTTCCAAGCGTGAGATGGAGACGACCACCGATTCCCAACCAAAGACGGAGAAGAACCGTCACTGCTCAGCCTAAGATGGAGAAGAACCATTACTGCCCAGCCTAAAATGGAGATGAACCATTACTGCCCAGCCTAAGATGTAGAAGAACCATTACTGCCCAGTTCAAGATGAACAAGGACTACCGAGAAACAGAATTAACAAATTAATTATAAACAGTTCGACGAGGTACTGCAATTGAACTTATTTCTTCCGTGATCCATAAATGGAGCTGAGCTTTATGTACAAGTTATGAATTACGCGTTGCATAGTACTAAAAAAATGCAGCTCATGAAAAAGGGAGTGACATCATTAAAACGCAATCCCATACAATAATATTATAGGACAGCGTCCCAGCAAGTGGGGACTAAGTACAGCGAAGTTCCACAGGGCGAGCCATGGAAAAGCACGAGTTTGGTCTCGAATTTAAGTTTGTCTTGAATTTTAAATTTCAAGCATTGGAGTTGGTTTGTCTTGGATTTTACATTTCAAGCATTGGAGTTGGTTTGTCTTGGATTTTACATTTCAAGCATTGGAGTTGGTTTGTCTTGAATTTTACATTTCAAGCATTGGAGTTGGTTTGTCTTGGATTTTACATTTCAAGCATTGGAGTTGGTTTGTCTTGGATTTTACATTTCAAGCATTGGAGTTGGTTTGTCTTGAATTTTACATTTCAAGCATTGGAGTTGGTTTGTCTTGAATTTTACATCTCAAGCATTGGAGTTGGTGCAATAATTCACATCGTACAGCTTAGTTCAGTGCCTGGAGCTCCGTGTGTAAATTAAATTAGATTATAAGTTGTTTTAAAGCTTCCCATCGACATGAAATGTGATCCTTAGAGAACTAAGTTGAGGGATCACGTAATATGGATTCTTGAGAAATGGAAATCTATTCACTAGCTGTGTCCCCACAGAGGATCCTCTGCGTATAAAAATACCAACTTAATGATGAAGAAAAAAAGAAGAGATAGCTAAGGTTCCAAAATTGAAGCAAGCATAGTGAACGCAAAAGATACGTCCCGAATGCCTACCTACATATAGATGAGATAAATTAATAGTACTTCCTTAGGGACGCCAATTCCAATAGCACATGATAGACAAACCTAGCTAACCTTACCATTGCCTATCGGCCATTTCCCATGTGCTTTAGCTGAGTGGAAATGCGCATACATGTAAAACATTCGAGTTTGTGCAACAGTAGTTGCCACGGAGCTCAGCCAAGGGTGTAGAGCTATGTCTTTATGATGCACAGCGCGGGTCTGCAAACATTTTACATATGTAGTGCACAAAGACACTAGCAACAAGCCTCTGGGCCTCTAAGCAAAGAATAACTAATTGTTACAAGCCAAAACTTAGCAGCTGATTTAGTCCGAGTGATCAAACGAAACTTCTTACCTTCTCTTACACGGAATTTTTCCAAGTCGTTACTAGTATTTTTGTACTGCAGCCTAACAAGAACTTCCCCACACCAGCGTGCACCTTACAATTTGACTCGTATTCATGAGTGTATAAATTTTCCGTCATAATCTTGTTCCAGACGTACTCCCGTCACGCACAACGCAGTGGCGCTAGATTCCAATCTCGGCAATGAAGTCGTTCATGGTGCGCCCCAAGGCTCCTCATACTTAACTTGACGAGAAAATTCTTCTCTTTGTTGGCATGAACTCAACTGAGACATGAACTTTCTAACGAGGGCTTGGGACGGCTCCCTTTGCTCGCTAAAATGCAGGCTCCTAATCCCACACAAATTGTTAGCATCAAGGATTCTAACGAACGAAGCACCTAGTGATTTGGAAGTACGATAAGTCGCTTTGATAGAGAAACTCCTCGTACTCAATGATAGGATCGTAATCCCTTGAAGCCCTCAGATTCCTTAAATACTCGAGGCTTCAACTGAAGAGGCCGTCTCGGCATCCCTCGCGTCTTGCTCTCGACTGCGTTAGAGTAGCAAAGCCCAAGCACGGTTCGATAATGCTAATGTTCCTTCATAATTACCCCTTTAATGAAACTCAAGTCCTGCTGTAATTTTTTCCAAGAGCCAAATGGTATTGCTCGCAGCATGCCAATTTGGTTGAGCAAAATTTTACGGTGGTCTTCATGACTGAAAATGAATTGCATGCATATGCTCGTTCCAGCAGCTCTAGTCGCTTCGGCGCAGCATTTCGAAGCGCTCTGTAGAATGGGAATGCGTTGCTTTTTCTGGCAAACTTTGCATTTGTGCGTACTTAGGGAAAATATTTTTACGTTTCAGACATTGAGAACCTATTCTAATTTCTATGTCGCGCTCGCTCTCGTATTTTCTTTCTTCATCTTTTTCGGTACTGAAGGGGTGCAGTCTTGTCTAGCCAGTTAATAACATCAGTCTCGCATGTCTTTTTAATATCTATTGTTTTCCTAAGTTTTTCTCGCCCGCTAAGCCAATTTTTTAACTCTATCAACTGCATTCAGTTATTCCCGAAAACATTAATAATTATGTGACAAAGTTGAGCCTCCGACAGTATCTCTCAAATTTCTTGTGACGCCTTTTCTCCAGCGATATTTGGCAAACCTTGAAGTTCAAACGACTCGTAATGCAAAGGAGAAAAACGTGAAAAACTGAAGTAATTTCTTGCATTAGTTTCTGTTTTTGTATCATCTCCAAGGCGTTAGCGACAATTTCATTCCAAATGTCTTCTTGCTTAGGGTGGTCATTTCTATAAGATATGAGATGAAATTTTCCTCGCAAGGTATGTCAGTAAGAAATGTATAAACATCTCGATCCGTTCACCGTGACTGGTTATAAGGGACCGAATGATAATATTCTACTCGGTTTTACTAAGACATACATCTTATGCATACTCTAAGATGTATGCATAAGCCACTCTAATATTAAGATCTCGTTCACTTACCCATCATGTGGGGTCGCTACACAAAATTTTGTGCGAGAAAGTTTCAATCGAAAAAAAAGCTTTAGCGGACATCCATAAAACTCGCCGCGTGATGTGCAAGAATCCAAGAGTTCAACTCAAATATGTGTATGTATGTTAGTCTCTTACCCAAATTGCAAAATTAATACCATGTTTTGAGCCTAATATTTTATTTTAACCAACTCATTCAGTTCCTGTAACTTACATACCTGAGTGTAACCTTAAGCCTTTTATGTTATTAACCATTGATGTGCTGTAAATTGAATACCTTCATCTCTATTAAGGTTGCCCTAGAAGCCTTGTAGCTTATTCGGGCCCACATGTGGTATATATCCTGATCCCAGTTCGACGTCATTCCTCATTTTATTGTAAACCTGTATCTGATATAAATTACTTATGATAAATGAATGCTTACAAATGTTTACAATGTTTACAGTTCACAAATTATTCGGTCTATTGCCTCTTACTATCCGCCTCCGATTCCTCAAGTGCTCATGAGAAAAGTAATAACAATACAAAATAAGGAAAGCTTCAGGGACAACAAGTAAAGTCTAATTTTCATCGCAATATCCTCGTTGATTCGCGCGGACGCCCAAGGGAGACGAATAAATGCTCATTTGCCTCAGCACTTTCCCTCTCTAACTTCCCCATCAAACCGATTGAGTCACTTCCCCTCTTTATCTTTCACCTCTGGATAACCCCATCAAACCGATTGAGTCACTTCCCCTCTTTATCTTTCACCTTCGGATAACCCCATCAAACCGATTGAGTAAAATGTCGCTCAATCGACCGGGCATCACCGTTAAAAGTCATGTAACTAAAGACGGAAAGTCGCCCTCCTTATAAAGTCTTTCAAGTGCTTCACTTGACTGGAATTTGGCCAGGCTACAATTCACCAGCACCTCATATGGTGCAAGGCTGCTACTCGAGTCCTGTTGTTGTTATGGCAGAGTAGCCCCTGTGGTGCAGGACAGCTCTGCACTCCCATCTCAGTGATGAAATATTTTAGGTGCAATGAAAATTTGAATTACTGTTCCCTTGACAATGAGGATGAAGCTGCTGCTGCAGTGTGATAATTACATAATTATCGATTGGCATCCATTTGATGTTCTGCTCTCATGCTCGTCGACGAACTTATATCATTTTTATTGGTTGCTCTTAAACTTTTTATGTACGATCAGGTTTTAATGAACTGTCCTTTTCTTATGTTACCCATAATTTATTTAAATAAAGGACTCACTTTTTACGGTTGATAAGAGAACGCTTTTATAATTTAAAATATTCATTGCTTACTTGTATTGATCAAGGAAAGAAAATTTATTTAAGAATGCGTTATTTTTAGGGGGGGGGAAGGGAATGTGAAACAGAAGTACAGAGCCTTTATGCAGCGTTCATTTCCTCCAGCGCATTAATTCAACAATTTACGATAGAAAAAATACGCATCTGAGTAGTAGACAAAAGCATGCAGTGGTCACTTAAAAAAATTCATTACCGCAAAATTAGCATTCTAAACAGACACAAATCAGCTATGCTAGGACTTTGGACGAGGAGATGCTAAAAAAGGATAGTGAAAATTCGGGCCGAAAATCGAGGATTAAGATGAAACGAAATTATGCACATTATTATTATTATTACTACTTCTAGGACTTCTACTACTATTACTTCTACTTCGACTACTTCTACTATTACTACTTCGGCTGTGACCGTCGCCAGCACACTCATGTCACAGTGAGAAAAGTAAAAAGACGTACGGGCACTACACAACATACTCGTCCTAAAACCCACTAATTAGACGTCGCAATCCCATATGTTATACAGCACCCAGAAAGACGCACAGCTTCATAAATCCTACGCCACAAGGATTAACCCAGCCCTCACCCCTCACCCCCCAACTCTCTGTTTCTCTGTCTGGCCAGCAGAAACTCGCCTGTCATGAAAGACTGAGAATTTCATGATTGATCACCCTCACAGAAAGAAAATTCAGCTGCCTCGAAAGTCAGACACTCTTTTCTTTGCACTGTATATTGGATTAGTGGTGACTCGCTAGACCGTGATGTATTTTCGCTGGTGTGGCATATGTACACACATTGCACAGCACATGCCGGGAGTGTGCTGTGTATTTTTGTTGGTGTGGCATATGTATGTTCATTGCACAGCACATGCCGGGAGTGTGCTGTGAATTTTTGGTGGCATGGCGTATGTACATTTATTGTACTCGTACAGCACACGCTGGGAGCAGTTCTGGGCTTGGGTGTTGGTGTTGTGACTCATGTTAGCCCTGGTCGTAGACTTTGTATTATGTCTGGTGTCGTTCCCCACCTCGTAGCTGAGAATGAGATACCCTGATACACCGCGTAACTATTCTTTTTTAGCGTTAGTATTGTTTTGAGTATTGTTAATTGCATGGTCACAGAGTTCACCCCTAGAGTTACCAACCGCAATAATAGATGTGGTATTACTTCAAGTACAGTTATGTTCCTCACGATGCTGTCCGGGAAATCTTCCTGAAACACGCTCTGTCAACCAGGTGTAAACTCATGTCTGTTCCTACAGCGAAATACGCTCTTAAATTGTCATATTAACGCAGTTTTTCAAATATTATGAATTGCTGGTGCTTGGCTCTGAAGTATGCGTCATATTCTAGAAACAAAGTTTCTATACAGAGTAGTTTCCGTTTTCATACAAAAGTGTAAGAAAATGGACGACCGCTTGGGCGCCTTAGTCTAATTTGTCGTAAAAACCGGACGAGCTCTTCAGAAACTCAAGTCTTGATTTGCTGAACGTGCACATTTCTATATCTCTTCACTTTAAATACGATACTAAATGCTTATAATTTAAAAATTTCCAGAACATAAATTATTATGATTCCAGGTAGGGAATTATATTCCAATCGACCGTAACGCCAAAGAAAGAAAGTGGGAAATTATTTTTGAAATCCAGCAGCATTAGCAAAAACTTATAAACTGGCAAATGAACAAAAATAATTTTACCTACAGAAATAATTTAATCATATTTATATTATATTATGACTAACGACCTGCAGTTCCTTTACTTCTCAGATAAAAACTGTACAACACGCACGTGCCCTTGGAAAATTATTGAGTAGAAGCGACTGTGGCCGAGGACAGGCACATACTATCTCCTACACTCGAAAATTTGTCGTAGGTCCTGGAATATTAATCGTGTTTCAATAATGGAAAGTTCTGAGGCCTAAATTGTCTTTCGTTTGTTAGCTGAGAAGTTGCCTCAAATGAGCTTTGAGCTTCGAGGGATAACTTTCTCATGAGATCGGCAGTTCCAAGGAGAGTAAAGAACTCAATAATATAATGGTATTAATGCGTACACTTGCACTAGATCGTGCCGAGGTAATAACTTGAGTTTAATTACAACTCGGAGACCAAAGTAAGCAAAGTTATTACAAGTCTCTGACTTAAGCAGATCTCAATATACTGCAGGCATCAAAACTTCAAAGTTCCAGTTGGAATCTTGGGAAAGTTGAGTACAAAGGAAGTATAAGCTGGTGCAATTACATATTTCATAAAATTCATTAGGAAGAATAACATACGCCATTTGAAGCGAAAATGATTGTATAAGTTACACCACAGGGAAAATTAATGTATGATCCGTTGATCTTCTCTGTGAATTGAATTCGACTGAATTATAAGTACTTTAAAATGATGTAAATGCCGCTTTTAAATTTGAGTTGTAAGTCTTATTTCATGGATTGGCTTAAACAGGCGAACACTTCATGAAGTTCTAAAGGCTGATCAAACAAGTTGATCATTGTCAAAACACCAAGACGCATATCACAATTTAATTTCGCATGTTTTTAAATTTTACCTTAGCATGTCTATCGTACAACACAGTTCTGTAAGGCAGGACAGGTGTTCCACAAGAACAAATGAGATTAGTTAATGCACTTTTTGAATTCATATACGCAATATTACTCAACATGCTCAATGGATCCTTGAATGTAATATAGACATCAATATATCTAAACCTAGTTTTTTTATTAAATAAGAGGGTTATGCAAGGGTAAAAAGGCTGAGAAACCTTCTTCTAAGCTGTTGTGCGGAGTTCATAAATATTTCTATGGTACATTGGTTAAATAAAATGTGAGTTATGTCCTTGCGGAACGTAAATCTCGTAAAGAAATTGAGAAACTCTATCTTGCTGTCAAAACAGGATGCAACTATGTTTGAAAAACGTAGCGTGTTTGCCACTAAAGGAAAAATGGTTCATGGAGAATCTGTTCAATTGATTTTAAAATAATCTGCCGGAAAAAATGTTCATTGTGACTTGAAAGTAACCTCGAAAGACCGAAAAATCATGTAGAAGTTTTCTTTTCTTTCCATCTCTCTTTCTCTTTCTCTCTTTCTGTTCGAGAAAAAACACATCAAAAACCTAGTACGTTCCATGCATCCTAAAGTGCTTTTATTCTATAAAAAAGTTCTACGGTCATTTTTTTTGCATGCACCCTCTCGAAAATAAGAAACAAAAAGTTCGAGTCACTTGTACTGCATTGTTGGTGGCCTCAAGAATTCTTGTATACTCTAGAGGCTCATTGTTGTCCCCTGAATAGAGTTAGTCAAGCAGAATGTTGCAATGTCAATGGCGACAAGCGATCTCATTTTGCAGCCTGCAGGCCTGCGCAAACACAGGATTTCCTTTGCACTAGTTCCGGTTTCATTCATTTATTTGCTGGTACGCTGGAAATGCTTGCAGCAAAATCCGAGGATTTGAATCACTGATTTCAATTCAATATGGACTTCAAACGGAGTCTTGTATCTGAGAGATACACAAGTGCACGACCGACGCTTGATTTTGTTCACAGCGATTCAAGCACCGTGACTTGCTAGAACGTAACTGAGAGAAACATGATGAAATCAACTCCAAATGACCGGAAAAAAATCTTTAATCGGACGTTATTTATCGGTATTGAGCAATTGAGAGTATTACATTTGTCAATAGAAGTCTTTTTTAAATTCATCACCTAGAATTTCGACGAAAAAATTTGAAGCCTCTGCCAATAAGGTCTCCGTTCAAAGAATACTTCTTTTACCTATCGACATACGTATGTATATTCTAAAAATGTTGTTGAAAATTTCCATGTGATAAATATTTGACGGGGCAGCTCTTCCTCATTTTTCTTCATTATTTATAATTAGTAACATAGCGGTATCTGTAAACATCTCTGGAAACATCTTCAACCCCCAAACGAAGTTACACGAATATGTCATTGGGAATTTCTAAACTTCGCTTCTGTTATCAATAACACGAAACTTTGAAACGACTTCAAGATCATTCGCAAGCAATAGTTTGCAGATGGTACACCCGTAACTCCTATTCTTGACAAAATAACTAAATCAGAGTACTTTTAACGTCGCCTACGCAGCTCTGAACTTAAGAATTTTTTTTTGAAGGATTAAGACTAAGGAGACATACCTATTCCTATTGGCACGATCACCATTTTCTTTAATATACATCAAAGATCCAAGAATCGCCATCATTTGATCTGCGACCAAGTCAAATAAAAATTGACGTCGGTTGATTAAGATTTTCTATTTTTTTGCACTCACTAGAGCAAAACGCCGTCCCCTGGACAATGGCGCAAGCCTGGAAATTTATATATTTTTATAGATTTTTATTTTTTTATTTTTTTATTTTTTTTATTTTTTTTATTTATGTTTTTTTATATTTTTATTTATATATTTTCTTATTTAATATTTTTTGCACTCACTAGAGCAAAACGCCCTCCCCTGGACAGTGGTGTAAGCCGGGAAATTCAATTTTATTTTTGTGATGTACACCTAGCTTTGCATTTCCTAGGGCTGTTGGTCCACCACTTCCATGGTGGGTAATAACTCACGAGGCTACTATGAAAATAAGAAATGGGGAGTACTTGAGAAAGCATCAATTATGAAGAAAAACATAAAGAACTCCCTTCGTGAAGCGCAACTCTGCTGTTCTATGAATAGGTTACACTTGAGACGAAGTGAACCTTTCGTGAGGGTTGCCCGCTGTTGTCGTACGCAACAAGGAAGAACGTGTCAAGTGGCACTCAGAAAATTACCAGGGGAAAAGATGAAACGAAATGGGCAAAATCGACGAGTCGAAATGCAGTCTGGGGAAGGACTCTATTGACTCCACTGCACGGCAGCTCCCCTCGTTGAACACGTGCTAAGACTGAACATCTGGTCGAGATCTCGTCCGCGGATTTGGCAACGCTGGAGGTGCTTTAGAGATCAGCGCTGCCTAAGAAACTTGGGCATTTTGATGCATTTCTTTGACGTACATTTGACGTATATCTTTGACGTATATTTGACGTACATCTTTGACGTACATTTGACGTATATCTTTGACGTATATCTTTGACGTACATTTGATGCATTTCTTTGACGTACATTTGACGTATATCTTTGATGTACATTTGGCTTCTATCTTTGACGTACATTTGACTTTTATCTTTGACGTACATTTGACTTTTTTCTTTGACGTACATTTGACTTTTACCTTCGACATACGTTTGACTTTTGTCAATGCCGTGCATTTTGGCCCTTACTTGTGACGTACATTTTTGACTAGCGTCTTTGACGTACTTATGCAGGAATATTTTCCCGACCATTTCACGTACATCTTGCCATAGATTTAGACGTACAATTTGACATACATTTTGGCATGCCTTTGACGCACGTCTTTGCACTACATTCGACGCACAGCACGCGATGGCGATGTCACGCGTACATCGGGCTCAGGAGAGCTCAGAATCCGAGGTGAATGTACGAGACGCACGTCTCAAGAATCAAGCCCTCGTGCGCGGCAGCAAAAGTCAGGAGCCTCAAATGCCTTTTTTTAGGTTCAAATTTCCTCAAGTACGAATCAGCTTTTGCCTTCACATTGAAATAAGTGTTTTCAAAAGATATGTTCGACGGCGATAAACGAGAAACATTTATATTGTATAATCATCTGTATGAAAATTTACATGTACCCATGGTGCAAGCTACACTACTGAACTAAAATAGATAAATGTTGAGGTCTCGAGGAGATCTCGCTGGTCTGGAAAATAAGAAGAGATCCTTTATTAATCCTAGCTATAGTACGCTGACGACGAGATAATCGGAGAGCCGTGACTAGTTATTGTTAATATCAAGCTCGTTATTACCTTTATGCTTAATTCTAACTTCGTGGTTTCTAGTTAGTTCTGAAAAAAAGTCTCACAAGCTTCGTTACTAGGGAGATCAATACTGGAATTAGTTTTCACCTACCATCATAGAACTAGCTAGGTATTCCAATCACGAATCAATATAAATTATTTTTTTGAATCAATACTACCCATAACCTTGTGACTTTTATGGAATAAAACAAAACGACTATCGACCGTCGTGAAGCTGTCAACGATGACCATGGAACAGTTTCCAAGTCGCAGGCTAAAACGGTGTTCCAATTCTGGCCTTTTTCTCCGACAAGTTACAATTGAGTCGAAAAAAATTGTTAATGAAATTCAATAACTCTAAGCATTTAGTTCCGAAAAATTTAGCACGTTTTTACGGATTTGGCCACCCATGTTCCATTTAACCACTAATGGCTTGCGTGTGCGACAACGCTCACTTTATTTGCAGCTGCGAAAAACTTTCAAATATAAGATATTAAAATAACACATTACCATTAACCCAAGTACAGAGACAGCGTGAGCAAGAATTATTTAAGTATGCCTAACTTCAAAATAAACATAAATAAAATTATGAACATTTCCAAATTTGGCACTTTTTATGGAACAATCCTACTCCCAGCATTTATGCGCACGCAACGCGTTGAAGTAACAACCAATTTTTAGATCAGTTTGGATGCGACACAGCACAGTCAATTTTTTTTATCTCTACGCAGTGTTAAAAAGCAGTGTCTTGATTTCCTAACTCGAAATACGTTCAGGAATCACAAGGTGATTTTTGAATCTGTTTTTCTAGTTACAACTTTGAAGGCAGTCATATTAGTGTTATTTTCCTTCATTCATTAAGGCTTTTTAAGTCACTGAAAATCCAGCAGAGTTAAGAACCCTTATTCATTTCCTGCTGGTGAGCAGCATCTTTGGAAAACGCCTTTGTATCTCTGGTAACATTGAGACCTCTACCACGAGGCATTATACTGAATTTCTTCACAGCAATAAAACCTTCTGACACAAAACAGATGCTGGTTACAGAAAAGCCAGGTCTATCTCGCCCCCCAGCTTTGGGTGTGAGCTGTTACCTAAGATGTTAGAAAGTTAGATCATTAAAAGTTGAGAGATGCATGTAACCGTGCGCAAAAAAAACTGAGTTCAAGTCGTTCTGATCACGGCAGGCAGGCGGCTCATTTTGAACATATGAAAGAAGACCCTAGTAATTCTCTTAAGAAAATAGATATGTTCCATCCTATTAGACCATTCTATTCATGATGAAAATTTTGAAATTATTAACCATGGCCAGGAATTGGACCCGCAGAGACTAGATTCATATTTTACATAATAATTCAAATTTAAATGAACACTCGAGTTATGCTGATTTGTTAATTTTGCTGCACGTCGTTTGTTTGTTATGCAGTTTCCGTGTTCTATCTCCAGTACACAAATTTTCGTACTTACGTCCATTACGAAACTGGAATTTTTGACGTATTTCGCTTGAACATAGTTTTTGTGAAAATTGAAAGCTCGTCAACAAGGAAAACGTTTTAACTCATTGTGTAATCTTACTTTTCTTAATTATTTCGTTGCTATGAAACTTGGTATGAATATTGAAACTTTGGCCGATGGAATCAAGCTGTCTTTACTCCTGTAGATTTAATACATGCCTATTTTACAACATCTTGTCTAAAAAACTGGGTTCTCTAATAATCCATAACGTATGTGATGAGGTGAGCAACGAAGGATTATACACATGTCTAGTGTAAACCATCAAGTTAATTAATTTCAGAATTGTCAACATAAACGTACCGTACCACTGATGGTTGGAGATTTAAAATGTCACACAAATTTTGAAAAAGTATGACGAGAGTACGTTGCATTTATTACTTTAGTGGTGCTTCTTTCACCTGATTCTGTTTGAAAAGTCACATCTCTTAGTAGCTTAGCTTTCTGTGTAACAGCTTCATGGAAATTTGCATTCCTATTATATGTAAAACACACTTTTTGGTAGTTGTTTGGTTGATCTTTTCATCTCTCTTTCTAGCCGAGCTGATATGTGGCAGTGTCGTAGATAGGATACTGAGTATCATATTATAAATTAATATAATGTAAAGGAAATTCAGTATTTCACTAGATAGAAAACGATATGATTTAATTTTGGTTAACATTCTTTGGATGGGGATAGTTTAGCTCAAAGGAAATGATGAGGAATATTTGTGACCCATGACATACTCCACTGGGACATGCTGTACATGACATACAGAAGACTGCATGAAATCGGCCTTGATGTTAAGTCTCCTCGGAAGAAGCCACTGACTAAGAAGAAGAAGAACGAGGCGGCAAGATTGGCGTTGGCATACAAACACATCAGCTGGACAGAAGACTTGAACGAGGTATTTTTCTGCGATGATTTTAAATTTAATATACTTGAAATCGATGACGGACAGTTTGGACGAAGGAAAATTAGTAAAAGTTTCAAATCTACTTGTAAAAAGAAGACAGTTAAGTTTAATAAGAGCTGCGTGAGGGTGTCTGGAATGATATGAGGGCACAGCACCTCTTGTCCGCCTAAACGGTAAAGTTTATGCAATATACAATAATGTTTTGGAAGAAAATGTTATACTAGTGTTGCAGTATTCAGGAACTGAAACCCTGTATTTATGTAGGATACTCAACTCTGTCATAAAGTAAATCTGGGTACGAATTGTTTACACAGAAGAACCAGGAATAGAGAATATTGATTGGCCTCCTCAGATCAGGACATGAATCTCATAAAAACATACGGAAGCCTTGGAGAAAATGCCATGACGAGGAATCCAACAAATATTGAAGATTAGTGATTGAAATTTTCAAGGAATGAACGAAGATTCCACAATTATCGAATGTCGAGATTTGGTAGAATCTTGGGGGCGTCGATGTGCAGCAGTGATGAAAAACAAGGTGATGAAAACAGGGCGATGAAAACAAGGCGATGAAACAAGGCGATCAAAACAAGGTGATGAAAACAAGGTGATGAAAACAAGGTGATGAAAACTAGGTGATGAAAACAAGGTGATGAAAACAAGGTGATTAAAACAAGGATCGCAGTATTAAAAATTAAAAGCAGCCGTTTGTGTTCTCTTTTGCTTTCGCGTTCAATGCAAAAATCGATTTTGTTCCATAATTTGGGACAGTCGCAATATATAAAGTTCCATTACCTTTATAGTATTAGGTCAGTAGACCTGAAAATTTCCTGGAAATTTAGGTACCATAAATGTTTACATTCAACAAACATTTCAAGAAAATTGACCGCATGTGATTTTTAAATCTTCTAATTGAACTTGATATTTGCTCCTTAATTTTGGACGATACTGTATCTCAGAGAAAATAAGCTTTCTGTAGACACTTGCCTCAGTTAAATTAAGCCTACCATATGCAATTGGCTTAGGGATCATTAGCCTTTTCCAGGCAATTGGGTTAAGGAAAATCAACCTTCCGTAGGCTATTGCTGAGGGAAAACTAGCCTTTTCTAGGCAATTGCCATTGGAAAAATTAGTCTTTTCTAGGCAATGGGCTTAGGGAAAACAAGCCTTTCCTAGGCAATTGGCTTATTGAACACTAGCTTTCTCTCGGTATTTGGCTTCATAAAAACTTAGCCTAGTATTGTAAAGCTAGCAACGGTGATCGGAAGAAGTGTCCGGACTGTTAACCTTGTTCCGACCAAGGTATTTAATCAGCGATAAGACTGCGTATAGTTCGGTACGAAAAACTAGCTGCAGCTTTATGTCAATACTACACTTGCAATAAGGCGCCATTTCGCTTTCAAAGGAAAACACGGAGCATTTTTATATAAGCGGATCTTGACATTAATTTAAACGGTGAAGAATTCACTCCAATATAATGTGCAACAGGTTCTCCAGACGGGTTTTTCCCTCAAATAAGCATTGATCCCAGCATCAGAGAAGGATTTCTTCACTCTGAACAGTCGCCCGGGACTTTTATTCTCAAACCTTGGATGTAAATTACGATATAAGTGGTCACACCTCTACAGTTAACAAATGAGCTAACGACAGCAATTCAACATAGCTAAATGGCAGTCGAGCTGGAAGTAGCAAGTACGATTTGATGGCAGTATTCACTAAACAAGCACACTTCAAAACGCCTCATTTTACATAGACGAGAATACTGATGAAGTGGTAGCATCTTGTGAGCGTTTGCGAGCGAGCTTTCTCAGGAAGTAAAATAGATTCGCTTCGCCGCCTAATTTTCTTATTGATGAAATGAAATTTAAAAGCGCTCGTGTGTATGAGAAAGTTGGAAAGAATACAACTCGTAACATCAGATCTTCTGATTCTAACGTTCATCAATGCAATAGGTAGAAGTACAAAAAAGTATGTAGAAGTACTTTGAAGTACATGCAAGGACACAGAAGTAGTATGTAGGACACCCTACCGCCTACCAAAATTTCCTGATTTAATGGAAGCATGAGACGAGTGAGGGAAATTGTTTGAACACGTTGAAGTAGCGGGGAGAATTGAGTGAAATTCTGAAAACTCGAAAGAGAACGGAACATGGAGAAAGGCAACACTAAATTCGCTTTCATGCGCTTGCAAGACTCCTTTTAATAAAAACTTTGAGAACGCAAACCTGAAAACCTTCTGCACTCTATTTTCATATTATCGTGGGGAGAATCAGCCTTTCATTTCTGATCCAGAAACTCGGCCTGATTCTTTCTTTTCGGACGCGCAGCAATAGTGAGCAGTTGTAATCCGGCGCAAAACCTTTGGTTCATTACCACTCGGTAGCGCTCCATCAATCTTGCAGCGCAGAGCAGGTGAATAGCGGTAATCCATCACGCTTTTTTCCTCGAATGTACTCATCCCTTCTCGTTGCCTCGAACATTTTGTACAGCTCTGCTCAGTGCCGTATTGCGAGGCCGCCATCAGCAAAGCTAAGCTTCTGAGGGCTTAACAAAAACTGATGACTCCAAATGAAGTTCACTTATCACAAGCAGAGCAGTAATGTTGACGGTCATTGGCCTTAAATTGGTGCTAAATTTACAGAAGGCTCCACCATCTGAGGGCGTAATGGGAACCTTTGCGGGAACCACAAAAATGCAGCGAAGCCCGAGGGTTCTGAACGACTTCGCTCGTGCCCGGGGATTCTTGTTTATTCGCTCACCAGCGCCCTTTCCTTCCTACCTGTGCGCCAGGGGAGGTTCATCCTGCTAAGAAAATATAACTCCGTCGGGTCCCAGCGTAGTCGTGATACTCGTCAGACTCGTGACCCGGGAACATTCACATCGGAACAAAGTTCGCCTGGATAATGGCATCAAATGAAATTTCGTCAGTATGTTTTCTTCAAGTCACTCACGAGAAGATCATGAGTCTGCCATGAGGGTAGCAAGGGCACTTTCGAAAATTTCACTTCAAATCGCTTGTTTTGAAATATTTTCACAAGTATTTTTGTTTTGCAGGGAACTCTGAGCTGCCGAAGCCGATGTAAAATTGAACCTTCGTACATGACATGTTTAAACGCATCACGAGTCTCAATTTCCCGATCATTTTTCGGAGACCATGCAACGTAATTAACGCATTTGTGCCTTGCGTCTCCAATTCATCGAAGTCTTAATTAAACCGTGCCAGATTTCTTGCGGACTTGTAACAAACGTACCTCACTATTGAAGCTTACTGTTCTCTAAATATTACTCAGAATACGAGATTACATGTTCGATCAGAGAGGGAACAAAATATGCTATTGATCGTCTCGCAAAGAACACTATATGACACGTAGTCTGTACCCTCTATAGTCCATGCCCTCCCGAATCCAAAGAAAAAATTCGTCGAGGTGACATCTCTAGTTCGTCTCCTGGTGAGCGAGTCATCAAAGCCACTCGCCCGTTCCCATCTCCAGGAAGCAATACACGCAATAATTTTTGGCACTTCAGCTTATGGATAGAGATTCTCTTAACCCGATTTGCACGAATGACAATCGTGAGATCGGAGGGCACAAGGTTTTCCGCGCTAACTTCCCGAGGGACCTCGATTGGGCCTCGAGAAATACGGTGCCAGAAGTGAAGCAAGACTTTCCACTCTCGTCCTCCAAGTCCGAGCGAAAAGCCTCTTGTAGCAGGGAAAATCGGCGTGCAAAATTTGCTCAATGCAAACAAAGGGTAAAAGAATTCTTTCGAGACTATATGGGCTTCGTTTTTTGGCATACGCTTGTAGACTGTGCTAAAGGTAAATAGATATTGGTGGTGCGCTTTATACCGTACGTACTATTGAAGCTCCTCCGATTAATGATTTCAAAATAGTGATGCATGATTCGGATTCTGAAGAACGATTTTCAAATTTTACCTACGTGCATTTCAGGCATGATATTTATTAGACCAGCGTTAGTTTCGATGCTGGTTGGGACAGAAGCCAATTTAGATGCAGCTGTCCCACATGGCGGTTTTCCTCGCCTCCCAATTCCGGAATCGCTTGATACAAGCCTCACTCGAAACAAATGATCAATAATTTAAAAAGTTTCGAAGGTTTTGTAAACAGAACTATTAACGTTCCAGTTTCAAGACCTCGATTTTGACTCCATCACTCCGTCAAGATGTAGAAAACACGCTACAAAGTTTCATAGATGAACATTTCATACAAGAATCAACACATTGCCCTTTTCAAGCCCGAGGTACGATCGTGAACTGTTGCACTGCAGTAGCTTATTTATAAAAATAAGGGACGCTCAGGATCCATACTGAAGGTTAATAGATGTTTTCAAATCTTAACCTTCACTGCAGTAGCTAGGGACGTGCTATCGATCCATCCCCGGTATACAAGCTACATATGCTAATGACCTGATCTGGGAGCAGAAATTTCCCGCCAGACTTTCCAAACCAGAGCCCATTGGCCTCCCGAAGTGGCGGTGGTAAGGGCCACCGCAACGGCCACCCGACGAACTGAGTTAAAAGAACTCTCCTGAGGGCTGCAGCCCTCGGTGTGTTTTCGTCGCCCTCCACCGAGGGATGGATGAGACCGCGTAAACGTCGAACTTCGTAAACGATGAGCAGGGAAAAACATTCGCTTGCAGGGGAGAGAATGCCAAGCGTGAGGCGGGGGCTGGCCATTCGGAAAAACACGAAGATTCAAAATCGTGCGCGCGCGCCCCTCTCAAGTGAAAGGAAACATGCAGAATATCTGCTATTTTATGTTGATTTGGATACGGGCTTTGCACAGAACGTCTTTTTTATTAATGCTGAGTTATATCTCGCTGCTTTCACTGCATGTGAACAAAGATGCATTCAAAATCGATATTTAAATTGTGTACAGGTATTTCTGTACACAATTTCTGATTCAGCTGTCAACAAAGGAAAATTTTGTTCTAATCGCTCCCAATATCACTTGAAAAATAGAAACATTGGGAAAAAAAACCATGTGTTTCATTGCATAGTCCTGTTTAAAAAGTGAAAGACCTGAGTGCCAAGTTTCATTAACATAAGAGTCAAAACTTTTACTGTAGAAATGCGCTCCTTTGTCTACCTAGTTCGATCATTTCGGCAGTAACTCAATCAAAATACATGGCTGTTGATCTACACATGTCTTCTACGGCCCCATGTACGGGCTCGACTCATCGCAGCTGTGAGGCGTCTCCGAATTTATGTAGTCAACAAACTTGGTCCTATCGAAAATTAAAAATTAGGGAGCGGGGAAGTGCTAACTCCGATGGTTTTACAGGCTACAGGCACAGTCAAGATGTTGTCATGTCGTCAATTACCGTCAATCGAGTCTCAAACTTGTTCAAACAGTATCAATATTCAGTTAATTATGCCCCGGTTAACGATCGCTTTTGAAGTCGAGACGTACCCAAGTCACCAGCAACTAAATGTTGGCCTGAAGAAAGAAACTTCATTTTAACAGAGTTGACGTATGTACAGTACAAGAGATTAGTTTATAAAAGCATTGCAAATACAGACAAGGTACTTGAATGCTACGGGAAATACCTTGAATACCTTGACGATGTTTGGGCCTTCTAGCCCGGGCCATACTGGGGTGCCGCCGCTTCACAGCAAAAGCTTCAGCTTTCATTCCCGAGGGAGACAAAAATAGTTCGGTGTGATGAGTACTATTCGAACAACCAAATACCACAAATTCTTAGGTTTCTCAAAGGAAATATGAGGAAATTATCGGCGTGAATCTAGGTGTGAAAAAGTGAATTCCGTACCATATTGGATGCTCCACGTTTAAATAATTACTCTTGTGATTTACACTGGAATACAACTTTGTAGCTCCGAAGAGTCCTTTAATAACTTCCCAGAGCCACAATTAAAGTTGAACACACATGTTAGATTGATTCAGAGTGAGTGCATCTGAGAGCTCTGAAGATTTTCTTCAGCTTCAGTCCTTGAAGTGTAATCCAATGGCGTGTAGAGTGGCTAGGTAGTGACTGATTTTTTTAATTTGCTAATAAAATAAAAGCAACGAATGCTAGAATATTTAGTGCGAAAGGAGAACATTTTGATGATACCATATAACTGATAACTCTATTTACTCATCATCTAGAAAGGTACTTTTTGTTTCGGTTTCAGACCCTCAATTTTCCATACTTCTCTACAGCAAAGAAGAGATAAGAATTGTGCAAGTGTGCACTGGAACAATATCAATAACGGAAGAGCAACACGATTACCGAATCTGTTTAAAAAGAAAACAGTCCTCAAGAAGCACATTTAAGTCGCTACATCGGAAAGTTACGGACACATGGTAATGTTAATGACAAACCCATATCTAGGTGATTTAAACCAACAAAAAAACGAGCCCTGATTTTTCATAACAACCATGATCATCATTTATAGGTCATTGTACTCGAAACAGAGTGTAACTAAAACATAAAGCATTTTTCTTGCGAATAAAACAAGTATCAATGTCCTAATAATCTTAGTTTCAGTTTTATTTGTAAATACAAATAAGTTCATTCTATTTTCAACTTGGCCGCTCAACCATGGATTTACACATGACTTGGCCCCCTCCCTCCGAGTGGAGAATAGGCCTTGAAGTTACTCCTGTAGCAGGCGCGATGCATACGAATAAGCTGTTAATCTACTTAAATAGCCCTTTTGAAATGAAGCTCACTGCGAAATATAGAATGAAACTGGCTCTCGCGGTACGAATCTACTCACATTTGTATTCTTGGTAGGGTTCCCACCAGGTCTCCACGACCTTAGGCCTACGCCTCTGGCTTAACGGGGGGGCAGTGACCTGCTTCCAGACGCATTAACCTGGCTCTTAATGCGAGCCGCGACTCCTTCCGATTAATGCCTCATTAATTGTCCCTGTCATCGACTCATTACGTTCCATTAATGAGCTAGTTTAAGCGTTTGTTAAGCAGATTATCTAATTATCGATTGGAATCAGTACCCCAGAGGTCTCAGAGATCGTAGCCTGGGAGTGCAGATTCTGGCGTGTAAGATCGGCAATTTTCATAGAGGAAGCACCCGTGTTTCGATAATAAAAATTAACTTTAATACTTAAGAGCTTGCGAAGTTCACATAGTTGTCGATTTTTGTATGAAACCATTAATTGTTCGCTCTCCGAAGTGATTGGATGAGGGAAAATTCCAAGGTCCCGATTTTCAGGTCCGTGTACCTAATCAGCGAGACTGCATCGGAGACGGCAGTGCGTATCAGTGAAACATAAAATTACTTTGTGTCAGATGAGATTCACCGTCATTTTTACACTAATTTATAAGAGTGATCATGGTCTTTTTTAGATAGTAAAACTATTTATTTTCATAGTTTCTGAGGTCTTAAGAGCTCCGTTTTGCTGAATAAATAACTGAATTGATAACTTGAATCCTTCCTTTGGACTTGAAAACTGGGCCGCGCCGACGAGATAAGAAATGAATTATCTTTAGTATGATTACGAAACCTACGTAGCAGCGAAGGTACTCTGAAGCATTCCAACCAGCAGTCTTACACTCCTAATGACCATTAAATTCTTTAGAATGTAGATGTCTCCAAATCTTAACCTACAATATGGATCCTGGGTGTCCCTTATTCTAATAAACATTCTTTAGAAGTAGACGCGACCTGCCAAATATGGCGGAACCAACGATGTTGATTCTAAAGATGCCCTCTTATTTATGGTAACTCCAACATGGAATAATGTTATTTTAAGTATCACTGATACCAACTGTCTTAGCTGACAGTCTCGCTATTAGTTTAGGAATACGGATCTGGGAATTTTCTTCCATCTAAATCATTGAGAGCGCGGTGCAAAGACGGACAGACGGACGGACGGACCAATCGATCATCTATCAAACAACACTGGGCTATTATTTTGATCCTAAGTCATAACATTTTCAACATATTTAATGTGGTCAATGAGATTCCTATTGCATTAAGATAAGGGAAATCACGCACCAAAAATATATAGAAATTTATTCAAGGAGACATCTGGCGTTTTGTCATACAGTGTTGATTCTCGTAATTGATTCACACATCAAAACAGTATATATTTTATTTCTGTAGTTATCTGTTAATGAATTCGAAGAGAACGAAATGATAATTGCACACATATACGAGCATGTCGGGTTTACACTGCATCCTTTCGTTCTAGAGACAAATACCTCCGACCAAACAAGTTGAAAAGATCTTTAGTACCTACACGCACACAAACACGCACACGGACACAGCCTAAGGGGTATAAATGGGTTAATACATACACAGGGATAACACCCAGGCCTATACTGAGTATCCTCTAAAAATCTATCCACTGAATTTGAATATTAACAGCGTTACGTATCTATGATACCATATATGTGTCCAATATTAAATTCCGATGCATTTCTTTGCCTTCCTCTATTCAAAATGCAGCCCAATGAAGACTGGCGGATTGAGATATAAAATCAGCGGACATATTTTTCGCAGGCCAGTGCATAACCGACGGCACCCCAATGAGGCCAGGACATAGGGGCACAAACAATTTCAAGATATTCAAGATATTCAAGACATACCACGATTCATGGGAAGATACCGCGGGCAAGAATTTCTACGACATTCATCAGACGCAAGAAATATTCATCGCACTCTAACCCCCACCGCGCCGCTTGTACCATTAGTGGAGAGCTGCAAATCTAATTATCGTTCCTCATTAGCCCAAGCGCAAGCTTTAATTACCCCGCAAATGGTAAACTCAGCATTCATCGACTCTGTTTTACGTTATGAACGCTTAGGGGAGCATTATACTTCAGGCGCCGTGATGCCAAAGCCGTAATGAACCGTTAGAGCGTTAGGGCTGTTGGTGCGTCATTTTTCAAGGTAGTTTTCCTGGAACTAGAGTCCGAGTGTGGGAAGTGTTACACTAGTGAAATGAATGGCGTGGGCTTCCCGCAGCGCATTATGATGCTGATTAACTTTTTACCTACCAAATTGTTTTGGCAATAAGGCTGGAGTACGTTGTGTACGAAAAACTAGCTATTGCTTCACATATACAGGCAGATTTTTATTGACAGGGCTAAAAAGAATCTTTATCAGCTGCTATTAAAAAGAACGGAATTTTGAAGAATAAGCTTCTAGGATCTTATGACACCAACTAGATTTATTTGATATCATTGCATTCTTGGGGGATACCTAAAGGGAAGAGTTTACCCTGATGAGTCGACAGATCTACACCAACTCAAGCAATCATCAAGGCGGAAATCTGGCGAATTGGACCAGACCTCGCTAGTGCCGTAATGAACAGCCTCCGTGCCTCAAGAACATCGTCTTCAAGAATAAAATAAAAGTTTCAAGTTACAGGATTTTGTTGTTTTCCAGTTTTTCAAAATCCTTTGATTAGTTAAGAAGTTATTACAGATTTTGTCGGGTGCCTTCCTTGAAGCTCACCCTGTATATGCACTGCAGCTGTTTTGTTTTTTTACGCAAAATGAGCTGCAGCGTAACATACAAGGCCTGGGCTTAAGAATTTGCACAGCTTTAGTTTTTATGGAATTTGAAATTTTTGAGAGAAAATATACGTATTTACCAGAATTCCCAAACCGAACAGAATAAAACTTATTAAAGACCAGATAATCAACGGAGGAAAAAAATTCCCAGGACATAAGTACGTGTTCAAAACTAAAAGCAAGTCTTACGTAAGTATTTCGAGGCAAGACCATTATTTGCAAAAACAGCATGGAGACTACTATAATTATCGGAAACCAACATTTAACACTCCATTAATGGTATCTTGTTCCATTCTCACTTGCCGATGATCCTTAAATCGGCAAAGTTTTTCGGACTCCATCCGAGCACAGCAGTGTTGAACAATCTCCTCAAATTTTCCAAGGGATTGAAGTAAGGCGACTGGCCAAGCCACGGAGACGCATATTCTTATTTGTGTTGCATTCTTTTGTTAATTGCGCCCTATGTTTGGGGTCATTGTCTTGCTGAGAAAGCCACTTGAGACAGCCATTGAATTTTCTTGCTCTCGCAAGCAGCTTCTGCTCCAGCATCTGCCTGTACGTAGAGCTAGCCAATTTTCCAGTTACTTTATACTATGGGCACTAAAATAGCCCCACACCATGATGCTGCCTCCTCCATGCTTGATGGTAGCTACGATGGTGTTCTTTAGAAGTTTAGATCATAGGCAGTAATTTTTTTCCTCCAAATATTCAAAGGGTCATCACGGAAGAAAAGTTCAATTTGGCTTCCATCAGACCATACAACCCGTTCCCAAAACTCAATTTCTTTTGGCAAACGTTAAACAGTTCTTCAGAAGTTTTGCCCTAAAAAGGGAGTCGTGCGTGGAGTGAAGGCGTGTAGACCACTTCGATGCAATTGTCTAGCAACAGTTTTTCGACAGACGTGAGCTTCTTGTAACTCCAGTTTTTTCTGTAGATGTTCACATGTTGCCATGGGCTCATCCGTTGCCTCGCACAGCATATCGCGTTGAGAACTGGCAATTATTTTACGAGGATCTCCGACTCCTGGCATATTGGAAATTGCCCCAATCTCTCGATGCTTCCGAACAATTGCCCTTACAGTTATTAAGAATGAAACCATAACACGCTCGGCAATTTGCCTGTAGGTTTCATTACTATATCCAACTATTTACTTTCGAATGACTCCAGGTATTTCTTTGTCTTTCGGCATTGTATTTACCGAGCACCAACCTTCAACAAAATCTGAAAGCGGGATTATTGTATCGATAGCATTTCGTTCACATCACATGTGCTTCTACAAGTTTCTTGAAGTTTTTTAAAAAGTTATTCAATCAAGTTACTCAAATTTTGTAATAAAATAACGGCGATTTAACATGCTATACATTTTAGCCAATTGCTTCCGTCCAGCACATTTTTTTTGCTTAGTCGATTTCCTGGTTTTGTCAGTTTTGTCCTGTTCCATTTAAATATTCCGGTATTCATACCCCCTATGTTCTCTCAACCACCTGTACTCTCTACCCCAAATAGCGCTCGAAATTTTCGAAATACGTTAAAATAGAGTTGTGGTAGGACGTACGACTAACGTTGAGGCACAATGCACCTACTGTGAGGCTGCATTTAGCTTGTTACGAAAAACTTGCAGCGTCTTCATGAAAGTGGATTTCGAAACCCTCATGCACAATGAAGACGTAAAGCGAAAACCGACACGCTCAGTTTTCCGTGCCTTGTGAGGCGAACGATATCCCACACATCTGAAGAATAGTGGCCTCCTATGCACGTTCGTGTCTACGAATCCAACCTTTGTTGCTCGAGTTGTTTCGTAGGTGATCAGCATTTCAGAACTACGAGCATGTTTTCCTTTGTACAAGCGTTTGTGCCACGTTGAGTTGAACGTTAGATTATTTGTTAGAATAAAGCTTCTATAAGCTACATGGAATGCAATCCAAGTAGAGCGAAAATAAGGGACCATTAAGCATGGACTTTAGAAAACGTAGAATCTATGCTCAGATGCGCTCCCACTTAGGATTTAGAGTGTGCATAAACAAGTAAATAACGCAAAGGAAAACACGAACAAATCCTTAGCAACAAAGGCATGAAAATGGGAAGTGAAGTGGGCACGACTGATAGAACTCCCAAAGGCCTAGGTAGAGCTCAGGTAACCTAAAATTGTGTGTAAATAAAACAAAAAGAGTAGGACAATATTTCCAGTTGGTAGGCAACATTTTTCTTGAAACCAACACACTGTCAACGTAAAAGTAATTATATCAAGTGTAGGGAATTCCGGGAGTGGGGCAGTGAAGCGTTGATGGAGAACCGTGCCGCCAAAACGTCATCACGTCCCAGGAAATGATCTCGTTTGGACCACCAGCCAAGGAGTATGGGAAAGGAATCAGAAGGGCGCATCGATATGTCAGTGAGTTCTGAAAAATATGCAAATTGTCCTCTATATGAGGGCCATTTATAAAGCCCCTATATATGATATGCAAGGCCCCTATATATACTTGAGGCCCCTAAATGTAGTGCTAAAACTTCGAAGTTGTGATGAAGGTCTTCAATCAAACTTCGAGCCTGTGCAGAATTGATATGTTCATACATTTGATTATCGTATTAGTAGATAGCGTAATGTATCTTTAGATAGAGTAATGTATCTTTAGATGATGTATCCGTAGATAGAGTAATGTATGATATCTTTAGGTAGAGTAATGTATCTGTTGATTAATGTAATGGCTAAAGCTTTTATGTTCATTGTACCTTGATCTCCCCAGAAGTTGCACATATTTTCCTCCGAAGCAAGAATCGCTCGTCCAGCTTCACCAGCTACCTGCGCTGGTGCCTAGACCGCAGGCTAGCAAGAAATTATATTCAATTTGCGAAACTCATCGTTCTAAAAGCCTTTATTTACGAACCGAAAGTCCAGTAGAAATGACTCCACTGCTTTAGAATAGCTTTACTCAAGAATTCTTGAATGATGTTTAAGGTGGCGACCAATATGAAGCATAAAAAGTGAAATAAAACAATGTATAATTAATGCTTCATAAAATATATGGAATTATTATTATCAGAATTTCACAAATTGTCATTATTATTATTTCATGAAACATATGAAATTAATATCACCACGATTTCATGAATTTAATTTGCAAGAAAATATAGAACATTTTAAAAATAAATAAAAGATATCTGCGTGCCCTGCAAAATTGTTTAGCTCATTCGGTCAACTCTGCTGCCTCCTCAACGTTCTCCGAGCGCCATAACTTGGCCCAGGAGCGGCCGTTGTGACCTGGCCTAAGCTTTCATATAAATGATCACGCGCGCCATGCCTTCTAAAGATAATTCAGGCACACATCACTCGCCGCACCAGCCCTGAGTACCTAATTTCAGCCCCTCAAGAGATTCAACTCTGTTACTCTTTTAAACTTCTTGAGTCTCGATAAAAAGAGAGCAAGGGTTCCCTCATTAAAAGTGCAAGTTTGGGCTGCTTTTAGAGTTCACAAACTCCGTAAACGACTTCATCGAAACTTTTCGGCCGTTAATTCTAAAAGTTGAGATCTCGAGCTTTAGCATATCTTATCAAATAAGCCTGTGTTGGTGGCAGTGTAAGCTAGACGTTAATACAGCCTAAGCATTACGAGCCCCATGAAGTGGCTTTACGTTGCATTCATAAGAGCGGCCGAGAACAATCATTGAAACTTATCACGAATTATCACTGAAACATTCATCCCTCATCCCCAGGTGCTCGAGTCAAAACTCGCGTCGCTGCGCGCCGACGCGTGGGAATCCTGAATTTTAACTCGGATTTCTGTGACCGCAAATGCCACGTTTTAATTTTAACACAAATGTTTCAGCCCCACACTTCACAAAGCTTGGCTAGCGGCGCGAGCTTCAAGTCTGGAAGGGGTAGAACGTCACCAAGGGAGCCCTCATTCAAGGAGCACGACGGAGTTACGACCGGTTACAGTTTCACACGAACTTTTCCGGCACCTGGTTTTTTCTTTTCCAGCCTGGAGGGAATATTAAAAATTAATGCTGAGGCGTGGTCGGTGTCATTTTATGCTCTGGCTTAAGTAATGAACGCGTTTGTGAGAGATCCCTATCTTATGCCTCGCTCCATTGAGTTTAATAAGCAATGGTGTGTCGTCCAATATGATCCAAGATAAAATTGCTGAGCAAACGGAAACGCTAGGATCAACTCTAGCATTTAGTTATTTTAATAAACTGCTCACTCGCCATTAGAGATTAGATATTATTTTTATGTTTAAAGCTCCCTATCCACATGAAATGTGATCCAGAGAAAGAGAAACGATCATTTAGTACCGACAAAAGAGAACTGAAAATATATGCACAAGGTGTGTTCTTACACAAGATCCGTGGGCAGAGAAACGAAGAATTAACACTTTGCCTGTGTTGTAGGTCATATATGGTACACTCGATCATCTAACCTAACCTAATGCAACCGAAGCCGTATCGTGTATAATTACAAATTTTTGAGTTTTCTCAAATTTGTATTCATCAGTCAAAAAGCTAGTTCTGACTAGAAAGAAAATTAATAGAGTAACCAAATTTGTGGAAGGAAAATATTTCATTTTTAAATTCACAGTGGAGATATTTGTCGGCATGTAATTTTACCTGTGTGGAGAATCGTAGTCAAAGTGTTCAGAGCGAAGAGGGAGAATGACAAGTAGGCGAAGAAATAGTAGTGGCAGTACTAGCAGTAGCACTAGCAGTAGGGGAATTGAATCTGGAAATAATTACATCATCTTTGACCTACGAGAAATTTTAAATTTAGTATTAGTGAGTCAAAGTTCTGACCGCTTCAGCGAAAAATATTTTACACTACCGTGAAATTGCTTTCAATATGAAGCGCACGGCAAAGAAGTGTGCAATACACTTTCAGAACGTTTCTCAACCGGGTTCCTGTGCAACCTTCCGGTTTCGCAAAATCCACGTTGGCTACGCAACACGTGAGAGAAGCTAATGCAATTTTGTACTTTTATTTAGTTTCACATACGTAGTATTACTAAGCACGCACAAAATATTCTGAGCCACTGTAATATTGTATAATACAAAATCATCATTGCTAACCTATTTTGATGCTAAAATCAAAGGTTTCGCAAGAAAAAAAAAGGTTCAGCAGCTCTGCAACGCGCAGCTCTAAAGTGTAATGGTCAATGTGTTCGTTTTGAGTCAAGATGCAGCGAAAGTTCAGGATTAATGAACTATCAGACGTACGGTCGCTGCATAACTGCACGGCTACGCGATGTGTCGTTAAACTAAAAACAAACACAACGGCTTACGGTCCCGAAGGCCCCGTCGTCTGTCCATCAATAAAAATAGGAGTCCTAAGACGTGAGCCATGAGTGTGTTTTGCCCTCGTAATCCCAATGAATTTTGCTTTCCATCTTGACTGCATTTTAGAACGTCATTTTTCCTAATGAGGTCCAAAAAGGCCAAGCAGAGGACCGAGTTGCGGTCACTTTCAAAACGTTCGTATGCACAGAAAATGTTTCAGAATTTGAAACGCGAACCGAGTATCCTAATCACATTATTTACCAGTCAGTTACATCCTCATGAACTTTCCCATGACCAAGAAAACGAAAAGTGATCATTTTGAAAACCTCCGTGCACGTCGAAAATATATTTTCAAGAACGAAATCGAGAAAGAACACGGCAGTTTGAACGGAGCAAAGCCCTCGGATGCTCTGTACTTCCTAGGTGATATCAGCAAATCTTACCAGCACGCCGTGGGTTAGGCTAAGCTAATTGAACCCTACAGCCCGAGAGCAGACAGACCAATTTGATTAACATTTCTAGTTGTAATTTCCAAAGTGGGTGGGACACCTTCGAGATTTGCAGAGAAAACGCTCGAGCATAAGCCCGATATTCCAGAGCTCTCGGCTGGGCGACCAAGAAAATTAAATGGAATTGATAATGCTTATGGTCCCATGCGGTGGTACGCAGTAAAATAATACGGCGTCTTACTGCATGTTAGAGCGTTGGAATTCTACAAGAGGGGGACAGAAATTTCATGGAGGAATGGAACGCTAAAATCTAATGAAACTGAACTCGTTTTCTTGGCATTTGACGTTGCGGAAGTGAGCATGAAGTGTGACGTGACTGCCAAAGTTATTTGACTCTTTTCATAAACGACTGAAAAGAAGGTGTGTAAATTGCTCAAACGCTTAAAAGCCTTAATCTTTTACCTGAATCAAAGCCGCAGAAATACGATATAGTACAGTCCCACATCACAAAAATTCCACACCAATTAACTTTCACTCGCCATGGAGAAATTCAAGTTAACCACTTTTCATTAAAAATCTTAGAACGTGCGGTGCGACATAAAATCTTACGATATTCACGAAAGGCATCAGCATAATTTCGCTTATTTTCAGCGCACAATGAAGGTTCCTTCGACGAATGAGCAGCCTCACATATATGGGTAACAAAGTTTTGTGCGTCAAACAAGTATAAATCTCACGAATGAAGAGTCTGCCTGACTCTAACACGGGACGATCACAAGTTTTAGTTAGTCCAACAGTCAATCTCGCCCAGTAAATTAGATAACTAATCTTGAGTGAGTGTGTATATTTTTGCTTAGCTTTAAATACACAAAGGTCTTTCTGTGCCTATAAATGGCTGACTTTTCCAAACACTGGAGCAGTACGACTCCTTAAGACAAATTATTTTTCTCTTTATTATGACACATACACTTGAGTAATTATCGTAAATTTCTACTCATCCCGTAATCATCACAAATGTCGTAGCATAATTGCTGCTTGCAATTATTCCTGGGCAATTCACGGTCATAAATCAATCGGGATCACTATCATTTAACGCGAATTCGACCAAAAATAAGCACAGGCAATGCCTAATCATAAATGAGGTGCACCTTCAAGCAGGCCGTTTGATATTCCCGCAATTTACTGAGTATTCTTTTCATATTTTCGCCTCCACATATGTACAACGACGCAGAGGCACTTAAAAGGCGAAGTGTTGCGTGTCAAGAGCATTGATTCCAACAGCGGTGTGCTTCCATTTTCAAAATGTCGTAGAGCGAAGTACAGCAGTACACTTCAGAGGCAGAGCATTGCAGGGAATAAAGAGGCACACTTCATGTAGCGGAGTACAGCGGCACACTTCATGTAGCGAATATAGCGGCACACTTCATGTAGCGAAGTATAGCGGCACACTTCATATAGCGAAATACAGCGGCACACTTTTCGGGTACTTCATCATTTTCGACCAATTCTCCCCCAAATTGAGCTCTTACAAACAAGGCGTAACTCCACGGCTGCTTCTCATATTATTTGGAGATCCTACCTCGTTTTCCTGTAGTGTAAAAAAAAAGTTGCTCTATTTATCGTTACAATCAGGACTTAAAAACTGCTCCCCTGAATTTTTACGCGAAGATTAATTTTTAGCAATTATGATTCTTGCATTCCAGCCATCAACAAAACGACCTAAATTTCTACTTGTTTGAGTTCTCTCGAGTTAAAAATTTCTGCGCCGATTACCAAAACTGTAAAATTCCAGATAAGGGTTGAAATTTTGACTAACTCACAGGGGATTCCTGAAATGCTGGTGAAGAAATGGTCCACCCCTCTAGAGTTGGACGCACATTTCCAGGTAAATGCAATTTTAATTCAATGGCGTTCACAATCCTCACGAGCCTTTGGCCGCTGATGAATGAGTGTGAGTGAAGGTCAAATTCATTTATGCCTTTGAGCAAAGTTTCAAAATTTAATCGATAGGGGTTACCTGGAATCATTTGCAGAGTTTGAATAGAGCAATGGAAACATCTGGTTGAATAGAAGATTCACTTCAAAATAAGGGTCGATCCCCTCTCGCCTTCCATTATTACATCACTAATCCCACGTGAAATTGACTCGTGGTCGTTTGGAATACCGTCATCGAGGGGACCTTTGTGCCGCAATTCATATGTGCAAATTTTTCCTGTTCTCATGAGGGGACGATGAAAGGACCTTACTCTTAATTCACTGATTCAAAAGGCACACGAGTCTATGGGGGCAATTATGTATGCGGAGACGATTATTGCCCCGAAGCCATTCGTATGCGAGCGCTGTAGCACACGATCGTGTTCACGGAAAATCATTTTAAAACGAATAACTCATCGAATCTGAGAGCTGTTTGATTCTGACAAGGTGTCGTATCCTCTGGAGGTCGAATATTACAGTAGAAAAAATTGATATATGATCACATTGCTTTCATTTTTTTTTTGAGAGCTATTTCGTATACTCGAGCTAACTGCAGTATCTATAATATGTTCTTTCGAAAAGTTTTTAAATGTTCCCTTCTGAACATTCATTTTTTCTTGTTCAAGTTCAATTTCAATTCCCAGAAGCCTAAAGATTATGAACTCGGGGTCATGAGAACATATGGAAAATCCACTTAATTAAATTCATTCTTTGGCCTTCATTTTCATTCCTTTACATTGCATCTGAATTCGCTCGCTTTTGATGAATCGAAGAGTTTTTTCTGGCTTAAAAAATCTACTTGGTGAACTAAACTACTCCTTCTTATAATAACACACACTTGACTCTACTTTAATCGGGACTTCTATCTATGTGCCACTACAGTATTATAATCAACGTATCATCTTTTGTTTTATGTTAAATATACGACACATTTTCTTGTTATAAGTTAGAAACGAGTTTGCATTCTCCGTCGCGTAGAGTAGAGAAACTCGCTTCATTTTTATCATTTCCCTCATTTTCCCGCGAGGCAAGCTCAGAAATGAAGCTCAGAAATGAAGGGACTTCATGTCTCTGGCTAGTCTACCCTAGGCTTCTCATTTGCCCAAAGGTTCGGGAACTATTTTTTCCCCGAAAATATCGCTCGTTAACGTCACTGTTCAAAAGCCCTTGGGAATTTAGGGCACTCTATAATTTTATTAGCACGTCTTCCAAATAATGAATAGAATTTACGGCACTTCTGCTAGACCAAAGAATGCAGCAGGCATGCACTCTGAAGCCTCTCTGTTGTTTGAAGGCGAAATATCTGTATTCTGGGAGGGCATGCATGGATTTTCTGGTGCTGGTTTTGGTTAAAGAAGTAGACAAGCGGATCCGTAAACACGAGGTAATTCAGCACCCTGCTTCGCTATGGTGCCGCGGTCACGAATGGTGTGATGTCAGATGTCAAAGACATTCACGAGGTCAAAACTTGTGCGGGCATGGGGCACGTACGGGGACATCAGTGAAGAGGACCTGGCAGAGAAGGAATGAGGAGGATCTGTCAGAGAAGGAATGAGGAGGATCTGCCAGAGAAGGAATGAAGAGGATCTGTCAGAGAAGGAATGAGGAAGATCTGCCAGAGAAGGAATGAGGAAGATCTGCCAGAGAAGGAATGAGGAGAATCGGCCAGAGAAGGAATGAGGAGAATCTGCCAGAGAAGGAATGAGGAGAATCGGCCAGAAAAGGAATGAGGAGAATCTGCCAGAGCAGGAATGAAGAGGATCTTCCAGAGAAGGAATGAGAAGAATGACGAGGATGTAGCAGAGAATGAATGAAGAGGATTTACTTGAGAATGAATGAAGAAGATTTAGCAGAGAATGAATGAAAAGGATCTACCAGAGAAAGTTTTAATAATTAAATACAAATTGGTTCATTTCAGTTGATAAAAGTTAAGGCTTTCGGTAATGGCGATTCTGATTCTTATTAGAGCACTGGATTAGAGTTAACTGAACAGCAAAAAGTTTTTCCTGATTGCCGAGTTCTTGCTGTAATTACAATATAAAACCACTCATAAGGAATTTGCAATCATTGAACAAAAGCAAAAACTCAGGTGGAATTATTCACAGGCTGGGGAGGTTGTTTACGTGAGAGGGACGGAAACCCGGCGGGAAAACAGGGCAGCCGCTGTAAGAGCAGCCGCAGTAAGAGCAGCCTCAGTAAGAGCAGCCTCAGTAAGAGCAGCCTCAGTAAGAGCAGCAGCGCTTCAGGAACTCGGACTATCCCGCATTGAAAGACGATGGACCAATCAGTGTGGACTTCGTTGAACTGGGAATCTATGCAAAATATGTGTTCCCACTCAGGATACCCTCCACATAGAAACAACAAGTCCTGAAAAGAGAGGATGGAAAGATAAAGAATAATAATAATCAAGAAGTCTTGAAGGCCTTTCTAGAGCTGAGGTACTCTGACAGTGCCCCCCTGGGGACGCTAGTCCCCACAGCACACGAGAGACTAACCTAATGCTAGAGACTTTGGCCTATCGCAAGCTCCTTCAGAGGTTTGGAAACGAAAAATTTGTGCGAATGAGCAGAGGCAAAACCTCAGGGTATCAAAAATGTGTTACCCCACCCCAAAATTTAGTTAGGAAATAATTTTGAAGCAATTCGGATGTTGTAAAATTAGTATTTAATCAATAAATCAATCTATAAATGAATAAATAAATAGATAAATAAGCTAATAATGAGCAATATATACTGTGAAAACATAATTACAATTTTATTAAATATCTGAAGAGCGATTAAACTGCGGTGTTATTTTTTGCAGCGTTTTGCGACCCCCATATATATATCTATATATACAGGATGTCCACAAAAAATGTATACCTCACAAAAAAATGTATACAATGCTTATAAAAACTAAGCCACAAGACGGATTATAATATTCTTGACCTTGTTTGATGCAGAATTTAATTCGGCATCTAACCATAAGTTTTTTGCTTAGTGATGAAACGTTTGGTCAGCATTAATGCGGAAACTTCTCGAAATATATTTTGTCCGGAATTTGAAGACACTCTTAAGGCCTGCAATGATGAAATTCATTACTAAAGAATTTAATACTAGCAGTGGACATGATGTGGTATATCTCCTGTTCAAAGTGAACGTGACGTGAGTATTCTCAATCCAAGTGCGATCCCTTCAATAAAGGAACAGCGCATTTTTTCGATTATGATACCCTGTATACAAACCCAAGATAGCGATTTGGGTGAAGTTATGGGACAGATCAACTGCCTGACTTGAATTCTATAATTGCACCTGGAATAAATTTGTAATTTACCTGAATAAACACTACCGTAACCTGACTGAACGATTAGTACAGTATGAGCACTTCTTCAGCGAGCAGTCTGAAGTATTGAAATCGGCCCGGTTGATTATTCAATTGCTTCATCAAGATGACATGAAACTTCGTGTGTCTTTTTGCGTGGTAACTACAGTCGTCTGTGAGTGAGATATTTACGGAAGAATAGTCACTCAAGTCTGCACCCATAACAGTAGTTTTCACTCAGGATACTAGCACTAGTCTCGTGTGAGACTACTACAGAAGCCCAGTTACCATTGGCTGCAGAAGTTTAAGCAGAGTCGTCTACATGCATGGTAACATACATACAACAAGCGTGAAGTCCAGTTCCAGAAGTCCATATATACAGAGTGTTCCAAAAAAATGTACCCCTTTTTTCGAAAGCTTA
>VOMN01107389.1:0-18408 GCA_014899125.1 Orchestia grillus | reverse complement strand
ACTACTTACTACTGGCAGAGGTCATTGAAATAAAGAGATAGGTTTCCATAGCCTACACTGTGTCACCTAACCTAACCTAACCTTACCAAACCTAACCTTGCGATTTGGGGAAACCAAGCATTTCATGAAATGCGTGAAATGTTTAGGCATTTCGTAAACTACATAGCTTCACTGTATAGCTTGTTGAGAAATTTCTTGAAATGCCTGATTTTATTGTATGGCTTGTTTAGATATTTCGCGAAATGTCTGATTTTATTGTACGGTTTGTTTCGATGTTTTGCAAAATGCCTGGTTTTATTTGTATCGCTTGTTTAGATGTTTCGTGAAATGCCTGGTTTCACTGTATTATTATTTAGACATTTCGCAAAATGCCTGGTTTTACAATCTTCCTGTAACATGTGTAAACTATCATCTTTTTTTAAAATTTGGAGTCTAATTCAATATCTATTCATATCCTATTCGGAATTGAGTAGACGTAAAATGAAAATAGTTTCCCGGAAACAGTACTTCAGAATAACTTCCAAGTATTCTATCTATAGTGCTCACTGCATCAGATGATAATGATGCAGAAATATACGATAGTTTAATGACAGATTCCTTAAGAGACAAAAATATCACTGTCATGGCCTTCGTTCACCCTGCTAACGTAAGCCTTCGGCTCGACAACAGGGCCTTGAGAGTATCATAAGGACATCTCAAACATACATTTATGGACAATAAATAATCAGTATTCAAAATAAATTATTTATTAGAAATCACCAACTTGCTTTGAATGGGATAGAGAATGCAAAACATTCAAAAGTTAACAAAGAGAACGGTAAAATCAATCTTCAGCCAGATCATATAAATGGGTCTTACAAATGCTGGAGTAAATTATACATGGAAAGAGACACCACTAAAAACAAACCACAATGCAGGTATGATTTCGACAACACTGTCGAGACGTTTTTCTGTACAGGGTGTCCCACAAAAAGTTAACCGAACTTTGATTTGATGTTACTCAATAACTGTCATAGATAACTCAGTTCTGTCTCTTCACTTCATCTTTTCATTGTCTCAGTTATTTCCTCAGACGGTATTCATATATGTAGTGATGCTAATACTGAAGGCTTCCAAGAACATATTTGCGCAAGGGTATAACATGATTTACAATCAACGTTTTAAAAAAGTATGCTTAAAATTTAAGAAGAGGAAGTCGAGAGAAAGGATTTCACGCGAAGTCGATTGATTCAAAGGTAATCCAGAGATGGTCAAACAAGTCATAAGAGCAATGAAATCAAAGGCTCAATTATACTGCAACAGAAATGGAGGACGTGTTGAAGGTCATGGTGATTAAAGTAACATTTGCAAACATTTTTGCATGACATTCGGTGAGATTAATTGTCGCTGGAATGAACTTTAAAAAAGATGAGTACTAATAAATTTATTTCACGAGGAATAAACAATTTTTTATTCAGGTGTTGATTGTAAATCTTTTTAAACCCTAGCGCAAATATGTTTTTGGTAGCTTTCATTATTAACATTACTATATGAATATCGTCCGTATGAATAAACGGAGACCATTAAGGGATGTAGTAGAAAAGTTGCTTAACACCATGCTCTTTCAAGAAATGCTTTAGCCATAACAGTTTTCGAGTGACACTAATTCAAAACTCCGTTAACTTTTCGTGGGACGCTGTTTATCTAGTTATTTGACAAAAGTTACTCATACAAGAAGACAATTATTATAAACGAGATTATTTTCACCAGTGAAATGTTGAGGCTTGTGTAGAAGAATAAACACCGAAGTGTTACTTCAGTTTGGGAAATTTAGGTTCCTACCTTTTCGGGCGACTTCACTAATAATTTACTACCCTCCAGACATTGTAACAAAAATGAGAGGATGTATTTCTAGTACAATAAAAATCTGTACGTAAACTCCTATGTGCTGATTAAATGCGTCTAATATTGAGGACAAAAAGATTCAGAAAATTTAAAATGTTTTTATTTTTGAGCGTGATAAATTTCACTGCGTGGTGATTTTCATTGCTTAAAGAAATGCTCAAATCTAAAGGACTTTTCTTGCCGCAGGTGTCTCATTCTCACCAGCTCAGTGAACGTATCAGGTGTCGACGGCATCGGTGCTTTTGCAGGGAAGGAGCAAACTCTGACCACGCCTCGGGGCACAAATATGATCACGAAAACTAGGTTTTACGAGAACTCGGATATCTCTGTGTATGAGACGACTTTTCCACATGGACTAGAAGGTAAGGTCTGCTGCAAGATAAATGAGCACGTAAATAATCATACCAGCTGATAATTTAATAACAAATATGTTTTACAATCAAAATGGTACATATACACATTAGCGCAATAAATGAACAAACGAAAATAGTTCATCTTCCCCGTAAGTGATGTTAAAACTTTAATGTACTTCGCTGAAACAATATTCTTAACCTTGCCAGTAAGTGTTTTTCAGTTACCTCGAGGTACGAGAGGGGACCCAAAAGTAGCCGGTATTGTGTCACATAATTTCATTCAGTGAATGTGGCATATTTATGGTTTTATCGCCTTCAAAGTATTCTCTATTTGAAGCAATGCACTGGTGCAGACGTATTTTCCTCTTTCCAGAGCAGTCCTGGAACCATTATGAAGTTAGGTTTTTGATGATTTCTTTTTATCTTCAACATCCATAAAACATTTTTTCTTTGGGGACTTTTATTTTTCTTTTTGTTCCCTTCGGGAGCAAAAAAAAAACACAGGAAACCGTAACGGGTGAATAGAAAGGGAGGCAATTGGGGTCATGCCATTCTTGGTCAAAGACTGTCTCGCACTCAAGGCGATGTGCACTGGCGCCTAGAGTGTAAGACAGCTGTGGACCAAGAATGGCACGACTCGAAAGATGGTATTTGATCTGCAAAGGGCTTGGTGGATGTATTTCATCGGAAAGAGTACTGGATTGATTAATAGTTATGAAAATCTATTCGGTGTGTGTAGTTTTTGAATCTTTGTTTTCTAATAATGTTTTACATTTTTTTCTACAAAAAAACTGAAATTTTGTGTTTATTCTTTCATGCATATTAGCTAAAGTATGTGCAAGTTTCATTACTTTGCGATAAATAATTTTAACATAGTAACAACAACACAACATAGCGTTGACGTCGGGGTATGAATACTTTCTTAAGGCCCAGTATGCACCCTACCAATGTTATTTCATCTTCTCTCTGGTAAAGTAGGCTGTGCAGCAAAACGAATAAAAATACAAGTACTTCGTTGGATTATACAGTCAAAAAACGCTTTTTAGTAAACGGACGTGGACTCATCGACAAAGTATTAACAAAAATTCCGAGAATGTATTCTGAACTCTGTGCGGTGCGCTATTTTTTATCATTATTTGTGTACGTCAGATCACACTTCTTCAGCTACTGCATGTACATATAATACATGCCAAAACAGTGAACACTGGACTCAATAAACTGGATAAAAACTACACCGTTCATTATTTTACTTCTTTCTATGAGAAAATATAAACTTGTAGAAGAATCTTTGTAGCTCATACTACGACAAAGTATAAAGAATTTGATTTATTTATTAGAACTTGAGCACAAGATTATTTCCTGGCGGTGTGCGGGACAAAAATGTGTTGATAATTACCAAGGATTGACCAGACGATCTGGTCAGATAACAAATTAAATCAGAAGAAGAAAACACAAAAAGGAACCTTATAAAGCTAAAAACTGAAATTTTTCGGGATGAAATTCCAGCATATGAAAGAAAATCGTATTCTTTTCAGGCTGTGACGTTGGCGACAAGGACAAAGTATGCACTGGATTTCCAGTTTTCAAGCTGGTAAACGCATCTTCAAACGTCGAATTTCGCTACGTGACTCCTGGAAATAGCATGCTCGGCTGGGTGCGATACACACAGGGCAGGTGATTACTCGTATATTTTCGTTTTTTTATTTCATACTACCAAAAAACTTCACTTGTGCTTAGTCGTACGAATAACGCACACCGCTTTAATTAGGAGAAAAGACCCGAATTTGGAAAACTTGCCGAGACGAATGAGAGGTGAGCAAAACGGGGTCACTCCTATGGAAATTTGAAAAAGCCTGTGTCATAGGAGCAAGCCAATAAAATCTATAATGTATCTTTATGGTACTGAAAACTTTCACGCAGTGCAGTAGGTCTTATAAGTATTCATAACTTACCAAATAATTTACATTTTTCGCTATTAAACATATTTCGGAAAACCTTCGAAAATTGTGAGTCTAACATACTAAAGGGCAAAATCAAAGATCTTCAGAAAACCAGTATTTATTTTAAAACGTCCTATGAAAAATTGAAAATAAAAAAAAAATTCAGGATGGCAAAAAAGTATTGTTAACACAGTAATAATATTCTCGAATAACTCAATTCAGTACCACCAGCATGTTAAAAATGAACGAAATGTTTTTCTTCCGTTTTCTAGAAAATTACAAAACAGTCTACGTGGTCTAGAAGAGCACTTTGACCGGTTTGGATTTCAGTAAGGTAATAGACTCTGCCCAAGTAACAAGCCTCAGAATTCTCATGTTCCCGAAATTCAGGGAACTCGGTATTCAGGTGAGAAGTATGATTATAAAGGAAGACAAGGCTGGCACCGGTTACAGGAAAATTTACAGGAAATTCTCAATTCCCATTTTCACTATACGGGCCATTATAAAGAAATGGAAGTCTGAAGGGATTGGGGTGAACGAAGCAAGGTAGGATGTTGCCAGTAAACTCTCACAGCGAGATCTCTCTAAAATTGTCACAATGGCTAAGAAAGATCCTTAAATATTTCGCCGAGAGTTAGCAGAACACTTGTTATCAGCAGGGGCGAACGTATCAAAGCAAACCCTTAGCAATGTCCTGCGTGAAGTAAACCCGAAGAAACGCGTAGCTCGAAACGTCGCACTGCTGAAGAAAGAATAAGTTGGATCTCGATTGCAATACGCAAATGCTCTTATCAACGAAGGAGATGACTATTTTGATAATATGCTATGGTTAGGCAAGACAAAAATAGACCTGTTGGCCAATAATTACAAGACTGTTTGGCGAAAATCGAATTTCTCTATGCAACGACAAAACTCCCTGCACTCCGTAAAGCATGGTGGTGGAAGCAACATGCCATGGGGTTTGTTTTTCTTCTGCAAACCCAGGACGACTCCAAGTCATTAAAGGAACCATGAACTTGACCAATTACTGTGAAATTTTATCTGAACATTTGACGCCTTCTATTCAGATACTCGGGTTGAAAAGAAATAAATGGATGTTTCAACAAGATAACGGCCCTAAGCGAATCATATTTTTGAGTAGTTCCGTACTAAGAGGGTCAGGATTTTAGACTATCTTTCACAATCGTCAGATCTTGATCCAACAGAAAATGTAATGAAACAGTTGAAGCTTCAAGTTGGAATGAGGAAGCTATCAAATTTGGTCGAATTGGAACAATTCTGCATTGATGAATGGGAGAAAATACCCCTGGACTTCTGCAAAACCTTTATGTCTTCATACGAGCACCGCTTGCTAGCGGTAGTATCTATTAAGGGCTATACGACGAATTATTAATAGAGTTGAATGTTATGATACTAGGGTTTATTTGCCACCCTTTTTTCCTATTTACATTGTTATTTGAAAATCTTCAAATATATTCACTAAACATCACCAAATGTGTTTGATCTTGCCATTTCTTATGTAGGACTCATAATTCTCCAGAGTTTCCGAAATATGTTTAATAGAGAAAAATGTAATTTATTTGGAACGTTAAGAATGCTTACCGAACTTACTGTGGGCTGCACGGTGTAAATATGATAAAACGAGTAAATTCTTCAAACGTTGTACAGACAAAATTATGCAGATTTTGGGAACATGTACACAAAATTACAATACTACCAATCAATAGGGCACCTTTTATCAGATAACTTCTAGCACACATCTATAGTTTTTATGATATACGATCAAGTTTCTCACAGGTTGTTTTTCCATTCTGTAAGGCTACGCTTGCTAATTCCTGAAGGGTTTTTGGAGCCTGATGACATCCTAACTTCCAATTCATGCCATCAATTTTCTAACAGAGTCAAGTCAAGACTCATCGAAAGCCAGGGTGTAACTTATTTTTTTTTTGGTGCATTAACCCATTACTGGTATTTTCTTAGTTGAACTGTCGGCCTAGACCAAAACGGTAAATCGATAATTTCAGTTTTTTCTTCAAAATCATGATATAATAAACCAACTTTATTATTTTTTTAATCGTAATTAATTCATCAGGGTCACATTAAGAGAAAATATCCTAGAACATCATATATTTGATTCTATGCTCATCTGTTGGCCCTGTTCTTCGGGAGGCTAGCCTCCCCTTTCGTGCTAAATAACTTCTTGGCATCATTATGTCAGAAATGATCTTTTTTCGTTTCTTTTCTCTATTCTAATCATTTTCAGAAGCAATCTTCTCCGTCTAAGTGTGTTTTAGTTAAACTTAATCTAGGAGCAACATGACTTGATTTACGAAGAGGCGTTTTTCATAGTCGATGACGTACTACGCTGTCCATTCTTGTCCAAGTAACACTGCATTGAGTAAGTGCTCACGATATTACCAGCGTATCTAATATCTTGGCAGTGCCCTTCACTGCAATTTATAGGTTGATACGGACGTAAAGATACAGTTTTTCGCGCAGTCCTCGGCGAAAATTCTGCTCCCTCCCATGCTCAGAGCAAGCTTTCGCTGTGCCAAACCGACTGAACTTCTTTGTCACAGATTGAAGTGTAGATCTGTGAATGACGAAGCGTTCAGAAATATTATCATAACTGTTTTCTAATTTGTGGAGAACAATAATTTTCTGTCTCAAGTTTACAATGAACTCTTCTGTCTTACGTGTCGAGGCATTGACGTGTAAATGACCAAACATAACACTTCTTGCACCACGTTACATTTCTAAATTTCTTGAATATATTAACGTAAGAATAATTAAGAACGATTTAAATAATATACGAATTGATGAGAACTTCCTAGTATTGGCCATTGCAGGTAAGACAATGTTTTTAATGTATGTATATTTTGCATTCAAAAATTTCAAAATTTACTTATTTACTTATTCGATACAATTTCTTTCTTATAAGTTGATTCTTATATTCCTTTTCACAATGTAATAAACAAATTTTAAACTTAGAATTGCACTAACGGAAGGTCTTAGGAAGCTTGCAAAAACATTGAATATTGCAAGGTCTACGAATAATTTCGTCACTCACTTAAATATTATGTCTCCTCACTTTCAACAACTCGGATTATGCATCGAATCTGACGGTAGTTTGAAATAAATTATACATCTCTAAAGAAGGGTTTCGTAGAAATTATTAATTTTTCATGTATAAAAATATAACTGTAATAATAACAATAGTTCACTTCTGCCCAAGGATGCTCTGTTACTAATTGGAGTATAGTTTTACTGAGCTTTCCTGGAAAAATGATGCCTGATCGACTTTAGTGACATGTTCTGCAATTATATTTCAAGCTGTGATGATCAGTAGGCAAATCCCCCAAAAAAACACTTCTTCACAAATTCAATGCTTTGACTGTTAACCAGTTTTCAATCATCCGTCAGAATTTTCAGAAACCTTTAAGATCTATATTTTGAAGTAAATTTTCACCAGTTCAGCGATAAGTATTCCAGTGAACAGCGTGTGTATATTTCCATGTTATCAGAACAATCTTATGGATTCATGATCGAAATTAATATTCTTTGTGCAGCGTCATTCTCAGTTTTCCAGTTTCATTAACATTAGTTCATCCTTTGCAGCAAAACAATTCAATAATGTCTCAAACTACTTTTCTCACTTCGCTTACTCGTGTGGTATTGACTTACGCTAAGCTCGTCACCCAGACGCATAGTCTCCACACCCCTTTCCTTTGTTTCTAACATCACGATATTTTGTCTTATTCGTATTGATAAAAAGACTCGTACTTTCTTTTTCTATTTACTTCTGATGTGAATATTTACAGGATTTTTAGTACTATGTGAAATAATTTTCCTGAACACGAAAAACCTGGTAAGTAACCAGCAAGCGAAAGTGTTCATGTTAGAATCATTTATAAAAAATGAGGAAGCAGGTTGGGGATATCGTACCAGGTTATCTGCAGATAATGTCATGTGCAGCACCTGCTATCAGAAAGACATAGGTACACATCCCGTAGAAGCCTTCCGAGGGCTTCGTGAAAGTGACTGTTTGTAAAAAGTAATATTAGCATCCTAAAAACTTTCGAATTCTACACGTTATAGAATTTTTTGAATTTCTCATAAATGGTAGGTACTCAACTATAGTGGGATTTTCAAGGTCAAGCATTAGTGGATATTAACATGATGGCGTTCTATTACTGGATGAATTAATCGTCTGAGTCGTCTACGGCACATAAGTGGAATATCAATGAAGCTTGCGAAAGCACAAATGTTACTAAATATCGAAGTCTTTTTATGCTCAACTTATTAGGATTTGATTTATCTCTTTCGAGGAATATAGACTACAAATCATTAATTTTTAAGTAATATTATTGGTCGAAGTAGGAAGTCCTGTAGTATTTTTAGACGTACTTGTAAATTATCTTCCTCTGCATACAAGTTGATTGAAAAGTTCAAGAACCCAAATAACAGAATTTAATATTGGCACTCCACCTGCAATTTTCTGCCAGTCCTATGAAACCGGGAGTATAATGAAGGCTGGGACCCGTGTAATTAAGCTTTCAACTAAAGAAGTGAAATTAAATTTTTCTAATAAATAAGACGGCAAGAGGAGTCGAATAAGAAGACATTATATTTCGAAGCTTTTGGATCTCTACCCATCATCAGCTAAAAGGAAGAAAACGGAAAAAAGTCTGAAATAAAAGATATACCGTATGAAACAAAATCTCTCCATTACAGGAAAATTAAAAAGGCAAAAAATCAAAAACACCTAGCTGATTGGGGCTAAAAAAAGTCATGGTTTAAGAACAGCTCACAGAAAAGTTGACCGATTGTTAAACGAGGGCTTCAATTTTAAATTAGATTACGACTCTAAAATTTCAAGGTCATTGACATTAGATGCACACATACTTATAGCAAATTGACTATATTCAGGTACCATATCTCAAGACTCTGCATGGTGCCGCACAGCCGAGTGTGATGAGTTAGTAGGTTGGTACCAGCTTTTAAGCTTACCCCTGCATGCTCAGCAACTCTTGATCTAAGACTATACGTGTGGTCATGCCCACGGAACGCGTGGGCATGATCTACGCGTTCATCTTGATCTAAGTACAACGCGTACAGCTGTACTTATATATCTAAGCCGATTGCACAGCAGGAGACAGTTGAAAAAAAAACAATATTGAATTTGCTTACCAGCATTATGTGAAATTTAATAGCGAAATAATATCTTGCAATTAGTTACAATAAATCTGTCCGTAGTTCCTGTGAATATGGGTCAAAGTATGGAGAAGCAACGTATATTGTAATAATATTGGAAGTTACAGAACAGAGAGCACTCGAAATAATTTTTTTGTCATAAAATTTACGCACTTGATTTTAAAACATACATGAGCAGTAACAGTTTTACTATTCTTTAACAGAATTTCATTATGAAAAAATTGATAATTTGAACAAATTATACAGGTACGAGACAAAAGGGCTTAATGCCATTTAATTTGAAATGAAATGTGCAATAAGTGAAAAAATCTCGTACCTAAACCGGTGAAAATGTTCTTGCGTAACACAGAAATTTAAAATTTGTCAATGGTTCTGGGACACCACTGTTCAAAAAGTATTATTTGTTGTACTCTTCAGAGTCCATAGTGAAAGTTTCGCTTGGATGTTTATCGTGCAAATAATCCAGAAATAATTGAGCGTGTGATTCTTGACGAAAAAGCTTAAAATTATTTTCATCGTAGCGTTTGCAAAAAAATTGTCGAAATTCTGTAGAACAATTCTGAGGCCGTCTAGATTCATGAAAACGCAGGAAAATGTTTGCAATAATAGGCCCCAGAGGCAACCCCATCTCCAGACTTCTTATTTGCTTATGAAAAGTACAATAGGAGACAATTCTATAAAGCCTTTATTTAATCTCCTTGAAAGACATCTTACTTAAGAATTTGGATCACTAAAAAAATTATTCAAAATAATATCAATGGTTTTATTTCACAAGATATACCCTACTAACATTTTTCGATACGATGATTCCCCTATCAGTTTTATCTTCAAAATGGCAAAACGATTTTTTAAAGTTTTCATTGATAAATATTGCCTTGATTTTTGAATACGGGATCCTTTTTCAATGTGGATGCATAGGTGATTCATTTGCGCTTAACAAGTGACGTATTTTCAGAGTATTCTCGTAGAGTTACAGTTTCTCTGAATGTTTTTAATTGATGCAAAATAAAGTTTTTTCCAATACGGGAAGCAACAGAGAGTACAACTAGGAACGTCGGTTTTTTCGGTCTCATTAGGCTTATATGAAACAAACTCAACTTGCTTTTATCTTTTCAAATGCTTTCAAATGCTGAACAAAAACCCTGAGATGTTTCGAGTTTCGATGCAAGTCATTGCACTGAAGTTTCATGATTTTGGTCGACTACGCATTTAATTGCCCATGCTTGAAAATCAATCAGTGTCTTCCTTTTGGATTATTTTCAAGTCTATAATCATAGAAGTAAATTTTCAGACGTAATCTCAGTGCTGTTCTGATTTCAATTACATCGCTGCTAAGCGCCGCCTTGATATTCCGAAATGCTTGAAAAAGAAATTTGTTTCTACTTAGTGTTCTTGAAAGGCTTTTGAAAATATAGATTAGGGAATCCAGTGTTCTATAGGGTCACAGCGTCTATTGCCTAACATGCAGTTCATATTACTTATAAAATACCTGGTGTTTAAGGTACTATTTGGTCTTCTGTTCGTGGGAAGTGCCAGATCATGTATTATTACTAGTAAGTGTAGTCAAATTCAATGCAGTTAGTGCAAATTTAGACCAATTTCTTGACGGCGTGCTAGAATGCTGACGAGCCAGGCGAATATTACTCGATCTGCGTATGGAATTAAAGTTCCGATATGCCTTTGTTTCCCTACTGTTTTGCAATACGTAGGAGGGCGCAGAGGACAGTAGTCCTCCCGCCCGATTTGGACACAGTGGTTTCTTTTTCACTGTGGGTCTAATTCGAAATAGATACTACGCAATTCAAACCGTTTCCTATGATAGAACTTATAACTCGATGACTTGTTAGCCGAATTGATATTCAGCGTGCACAGAATTAGATATTATAGTTGTTAGCTTATAGGGAGTAGAACACCAGGGTGCTTTTGAATGTATGTTGAATATTTGTCGAAATTATTAGTTATGTTCATCTTGTTTCTGTATACGAGGATTTCTAGTGATAAGTATTTTCATAACTAGAACCTTTTAAGAATTGTGTTTTGTTCCAGTGCATGAACAATAATTGGAGTTAATAATCGGTTCAATAGAAAACCTTTTATCTTAATATGTATCCAACATTAAAATTCGCGCGTTCCCATGATGGGTTTGGGAATTTGTTTCAATGCTTCATAGGTAAAATGGTGCAGTAACGTAGTTCCAACGTTGTTCCACTGCTGTAATTTTCATTTAGCTCGTAAAGTAAACACTAACAGAGGATGAAAATTTTTATGCAAAGAAGAATGATAGATCGACTAAGTACGAAGGTGGAGCACATTTGAGAGCAACTTCCATTTTTGAGCCCACAAGTTAGAAGAGAGGTGGCAGGTGCTACGAAGCGTTTTGAAAGGGATGGTTAGAGTTAGAAGAACTCAGCACAGAGAAGAAAAGTAGTGAACGAAAGGGGGTGGCAAAGCCACCTCTCGGTAAGCTCTGACGTCATACCTAATGTATAATTTAAAATTATTCAGCATCGGCAGACTGCGACTCACACTGCAGAGAAGCCACAGTACTACTCGGGTGGAAAGGCAAATTATTAACTCAAATGAAACGGTCTGACCATCCAAAGCCACAAAGAATCAAAAAGAGCCTTGACAACGAGTCGAAGCGAGAGCCAGCCCAAAGCCGCAACGAATCGCAGAAAGCCTTTGGAACAGAGCCGAGGTCTACTTTCGACCACCGTTCACAGCATGGAACATGCGACCGACTCACGGGCTCATTCCCTCTTCCCTCCATATATTTCTTACCATGAAAACCATCAAAGGATAAGAGCAACGTCACACCTATTTTCTGGGCGATGTGACAACGTGGCGACTGCTCGAGTAAATTTAAAGGGACTCCAGCGGAGTGAACGGAGCAAGTCACGCGAGCAGTCGAATAAGAATGGGCGACGTTGGGAGAACGGGACGAGACCGCGTAGGAGTCTTGATCGCCTATTATTTATTTTGAGTCCGAGGGAGGTTTAGGGAGTAAGGTTGCAGAATCCGAGGATCTTGTCGTTGAAAAGGTAGTCTCATCTTTGACAGTTAACGGGATTGTAATGCCGTGGACGGTTGTCTCGCATGGTATGCACGTCCAAGCATCTAGTACTTGCAATAAGTACTTTAGGGTTCAGGGCTCAAGCCCGTTTCCAAAACATTTATAAATCCCGTTCATGATCGAGAGACGTGCTGCTTCGGCAGAGACATCATATCAACACGTGAAAATGATCATGTGCGGGTCGTTCGTTATTGATCTCCCAGTCATTGCTTATAGGTCAAATATGTCTGTGGGCTCTGTGGCTTGGTGGTAGCGTGGTGGTCTCGTAGCCGAAAGGACCAGGGTTCGATACTCGGCTCTGGGAGGCTTTTCACGTGACTGCGGAGTACTTCACTTGGAAAAGGAAGTTTAAGCCCAACATTCCTCACATCCCCCACCACACCAGTCATTGTTAGGCATTTAAAACCCAACAGTGAAATTAATAAAGGTTATTTTTGAATGACTCCCAAAGCTCCAAAGGACGTTGTGTCATTTAATTTAAATTTACTTCGAAAACTCTTGGTTGTTTTGATTAATCACCACCAGAGCATTTAGCAACACGCGCCGAGGGCGATCGGTTGAACGCTACCTTTTGCGAATCCTGCACAGCACATCGGACGGTGCGAAATAGAGTAGATTTCATTTTATACCTTCAAGGCAATCATTTGCATGTATCAATTTCGGTGGCAGCGAAAACTCTACTTCATTTGCAAATAAACGAGACTTCATTTCATCGTACATATTCCAATGCAAATTGAGTTCACTGGCGACTTCATACACAATGCACAATACTCTAATATATCATCCATATTGTCCTAATCTTTTCTCCACTGACTACCATTATCTAAGTATTTAAGACATTTTGAGCAGTAGAATTTTTAAGTTCAAAGCAGAGCTTTAATCAGCTCTGAAAATGTGCGTTACTTTAAAGTTAATACATTCTGATCAATTATGAATAAATAATCTCGTTGATCGATGACATACGTGCATAGATGCTCAAGGCTCATAGATCGACTAATTTAAACATGCTCACTGTTTATTTTCCAGTATAAACTGTTTCTGAAGTCGGGCATTTTTTGTAACAGCTAAATTCATGAATTGCATAGGAAAAATACTTAGAGGTAGAATTTAGGTGTCGATTATTTACATCGCAGAGACTGATAATGTGCCCTTAAAACAATCTACCAGAAAATTTAGAAACACTTTCTAATAGAGAACAAAATTTAAAACGAAGTTTTCCAATTTTGCTTCTAAATAAAACAAATTCATTACTTAAATGAGAATCAATATCACTCATTGGATTCATCAAAAAAGTAATCAACAGCAAAACATGTCGATTTCCTACAGTTAACTGGTCACTGTTATTAAAACGAAATCAAAAGAAAAACTGATTCGACAACTGACAAAAAACAAACAAAGATCTTGGAGTGCCAGTAGTCTCGCAGATTCTCAAACAATACTTGTATTTTAATTGCAAAATATTAAGCACAACTAGAGAAGGGCTTGATGAATGGCATTATGGAAGTTTCCATTAATAGAAATATTCATTACCATTCATTTTCATAACGACGACTATAAACCGTAAATTTGAGAAAAATTATCATCCATAACAACTTATTTGAGTTACTTCCTCATTATTAATGATGTTGATGAGCCCATCAGTAATCAGTAAATTTTAGTAACTAACATTTAGCAGAAGCGAAATAAAAATTAGGTAATTCTTAATGCAGAAGGCTGGTTGAATAATTTCGTATCGCAGGTCGAAGTATCCTCATTCTTCGTGATACTGTCATTAAAAAAAAGCAATAAGAACAATTACGAAAAAGTCGCCGAAGGAAAAATTCATACCTGAAGGGAAAAGGAACAAATGAAAATGAGGAAATAATACCGAATCTGAGACGGAGAATGATGGATGAATTGGTCAATAATGAGGACGTTGCAGCATAAGTGAAGTACATAGCCTATGTATGTTTACAATAAGTACATTCACGTCAAAATGAGAAATCAATAATACCAAATCAATAACTTCTTAAAGAATCATTTGGTAAACTGTTTATTGTTTCTGATTATATATATTATGAAAATCTATAACAAACATAAATAAAAATATCATAAATTAATGCAAAGAGCATAAATTACCGTTTATTTTTTTTATATGTTCAAAAATTTGGTTACTTAATTGTACAAGCTTGTGCTGCCTATCCCCTATCTCAGCAAATCAAAGCTCATCTACTCAGATATGAGATCCAGAACAATAGTAAAGTGAAGACAACCTCCAAATCCTAAAATATGGCTTGAAGGTAAGATAAATATTTTTCAACTTTTTAAAACCAATAGTTTTTCTTTCAAAAACTGTGTTTTGATCTTCATCAACACTTATGAACGTGCACCAATATGAGAGCACCAATAGAAAAATTATCTCACAAATTCAAATCAAAAAAGTTGCGCTTATCCCAATTTCAGACAAACACGAGTTAATTTGTTTTGACGGAATTATTGATGTATTTCTCAACTTTGTTCGAGGAAATTCACCGAATTTATTATTCAGATAAGAACTTGAAACGAGTATACTCACCTTTCATTGATCTCTTCCGATATAAGCCCACCCTGCCCGTGTGAAATTCATCTAGAAAAAATTACATCAATCACCTAAATATTGCACCACTGGTACAAAAACCTGTTGGGGAAGAGATCGTTGTAGCTGCATCACGAATTTGAAATTTCGACCCTACTGTGTACGGTCTACGGTCTGTATAAATTTAAGTTCAATGATTAGTGACTTTTAAATTTTGTATGACGAAAAAATGGGAAAAGTCTTAGAAATGAATTCTATCAAATCTCTCTCCATTCATCAGAGGTGGCTGAGGTGTCCTGAGTGGTAAACTTGAACGAGGTCATGTGAATTTTCCACGGACTTCCAGGCTTACATAACGCACAGTGTTTTTTATTATCTTGCACGGGAACGAAACGTTTCCTGTTTCAAGTGTGACCTGCCCGCACGAAACTGAACTGGCACAGTTTAAGCCACATCAGCACGTCAGTAGATCGTCGCGCAGCTATAACTGGATTTATCGCAACTGGAAACGAAAGATTATTGCTGGAAACAAGTGCTACAGAGTGATGAGACGAAAATCGAGCTTTTTAGACATAATGATGTCAAGAAGATCTGACACTTGAAAGGCGAATCTTTCCTCCCAAAGAACACAGTACCAGCAGTTAAGTATGGAGGTGAATCTGTGTAGTTTTAGGATTCATTCTTTCCCAGTGGAGCTGGAAAATTAATTAATATTAGAGGAAGAATGAAATTTGAAAATTATGTCGAGTTTTTAGATGGAATAGATGAAAACCTAATGGTATCGGCACAACTTTTTTGTCTAGGCCTATGAATCGGGGCTAGGCTCGTGGATTGATATTGACATTTTCCTAGGGTGGGAATGATTTTGTTTGAAAAATTTGGTTCTTATTGATATTGATTCCACATGAGCTATTCATCTGAAACTCAAATTTTATAGTCCTTTTCACGCAATAATATACACATAAAAAGCTTGGAACTGTTTAAATTCTAGGCCTGAAGAAATTAATAAAAATGTTGAATATCGACAGGTGTATTTACAATTCCGTTGCTAACTGTAAGTAGAACGAAATTAAGCTTATAAATATTGTCCTACGATTTACTGATATCGGGGACGGAGAGACCAATGATTCCAGCAAGCAACCTACAAACTCTGAATGATTACACAGTAAAATCCCTGCTAATTCTGTTGCTAACGACTTTTTACAACTTTCTTATGGTGATGATCGTGTTATATTTTGGGTATACATAATTATCACACTCGGACGTAGAATATTCCATCTGTCAGGTTTTAGTATTCTCTTGTAGAATACGTGGCGCATTTTTGAATAGATTCTAATTTATCTTCATTGCTCAGAACCTTCACTTATTAGAAAGTAATTTTCAACTCCATTACAGAAAGTATTTTCATGTTTATTATTTTTTCCTCGTTCCTGTACTTAAGTATATCGGGCAGATTTTTATCGTAAAAATTAACTGACCCTTATACTCGGATCTTGGAAATGGTTTTCTTTAATTCACAAACTTATTGAACAAAAAATATTCTTAATTCTTCTGATCCGAATTTCTCACAAAAGTATTCTTAATTCTTACATTTTTTTCCTTTTCTCGAATTTATATAAATAACTAGCACATTTTCATTCAGAATGAAAACAGCTGTACCTTATCAACCATTGATGTGAGTTTTGCCTGCATTTGGTTATTGGATTCCTAACCCATCACCTCCCCACTCCCCACCCTACTCAATAAGTAATTAATTTATTTTAATCCATTTTCTATCTTTTCTCCTCTAGCTTCTGGTCATCGTACGATGACTTCAGATACGGTGAGGAAGCAGGCATAGCGGGCTTCATCATCCCAGGGTCATACGCAATCGTATTGTCCTCCTTGGAGCAGCCAATGGCCGTCAACAACTGGCTTGATGTGCAGAACGGGACAGCGAATCTGCATTACGGAGTAAGTGCTTCTACTATGTCCCGTGGTATATTTACTTTGCTACCTGCCAAGTATCAATCTTAGTCTTCGTACTTTCATCTATTGCTAACAACATTTGAAACGCTGAGAATCCTAAGTTGTATCACCGCCACGAATTTGAAGTTACAAACACCACCAGAATTGCATCGCTTGCTCTGTCTCTCTATGGCATTTACAACACTGATTTCCGCCTCCAGTAGGGTCGAAAATCCCATAGAGCCTAGGAATCCATGACCTTAGATTCCGAACATTCAATCAATTATCTCTCACCTCCTTGAACGTAGCTTTACCATAAACTCTCACAATCTCATGCCAGAACTTCCCACAACTACTCCGATGATGGAATCAAACTATCGAGAGCCCCGTAATACCTTGCTTGCAGGAGACAATTTTTTAACTACCGTAAAAAGGAACGATATCGATCCCACGTGTCAGATTCTAACCATAACTTCAGGGAATTTTGAAGACCTTTTGAAAACAATTGAGAGGCGGCTCAATCTAAAAACTACGTCATTTGTTTCAAGAACTTATGTTGTTCGTACTCGCGGTTAGCTCAAATCAACGAAATTGTCGTGGCCCAGCATACATCATTCCCTATGTTGTAAATAATCTTATGAATGACCCACTCTCTGCAGCATTAGCTTCATATAAAAACTTGGCTTAAAATTGAATCAAATTTAAAATTGTGCCCTTTCCCATGCTTATTCGTCGAAGAACTACCAGGCTTTACCTCGTTTATAAAGAAACAAGAGTCTGTTTCTTGAACAAATCGAGGTGAAGTCAACTTTGCGGATAACTTCATCACGCCGTCCATGTTGACAGGATCCCTCAGAAACGACTGTAATACCAAACACAAATTACTCTCTGAAAAGGAAAGTCCACAAATATAGATATATGCATTGAGCAAAAACAACAAAAGTGCTTCCAAAAAGCGACTCTGTACGCTCAATCAATCCTCTCACGCCTGTTGTACGTAGACATTTCCAAAATATAGCCTCTAACAAATATGCAATTTTTACAGAAAACAAATTCACAGTTCTGTCTACCGAAGAAACAGGGACTGCAAAATGTTTTTTCGTTTTAGAATTAATTTAATTAAAAAACCAATGCAAATACAGTATAATTGTAAACCGAGACAGAACTGTCTCCATATGATCAACAATATTTGACCGTCATCAGCGTAACTATAAGCATACTTATTGCCATAGTGCAAACATTGAAACTCTAACTCCTGTCCAACCTAGAACTAATGAATGAGATCCCATTTATATCCCTATAATGAATCCCACGTGTAGAGGACCTCAACCGAGAACTGAAACTAGACCCTGCTCACACAGTAAATGATGGGCACTGTTTGCTTCATGCGGTAGCATATCAAGGACCCAAATCTCCATGAAAAAATCACTGCTCAGTTCCGTC
>VOMN01107377.1:0-16048 GCA_014899125.1 Orchestia grillus | reverse complement strand
CCCCAGAACTCATCCTCCCCGAGCTCCCCTTACTACGCGGCCACCTCGCATTCCAGTCCCCATTCTTCTCACTCCCCATCGCAGTTCGTGTCCCCATTGCCGTCGCCTCATTACCGGCGTCCTGGCCCCTTCGTAAGGCAGTCCTCAACTGCGTCCCCACCTGCACACCCCCACCCTGCGTCGCCCCCCACAGCTGCCTCAAACACGAGCTCCTCCTTCGCTGACGCCACCATCAGTCCCGGCTCCTTTGATTCAAGGTGAGTGCGCTCTCGTCAAATGCGTCGACCCTGTCTAGCGCTCTCGCCAGAGAAATTATAATTATAATTTAATTTATAATTATAATTATAATTTTGATTTATAATTTTATTAATTATAACTGTAATTTTGGCGACCCAAGCTTTTACCATTTTCGCCGCCTATCGCTGAGACCATGAAAAAGTTAGACTGGGTATGATTCCCAGTGCTTGATTTAGATCGTGCAGCGTTTCTTACCTAGATCAACTTGAGAAGAGTTGAGAATTTACTTTTTGTGTGCTATGGTGTTTGTATTCTCATGCTGAGGGGGATAAAACGTTAATTATAGTGAAAATTTATTCCTATTTTTATGTTTTTAGTCAGAATTTTTTGATTTGAAGTGAAATTTTCTCGTAAATGGCGTGACATCCATGTACACTTCAGTATACTTATGGGTGAACGAGTATTTCACGCTCTCTTTAGAAAGCGTTACAAAAGGTTGAGTGAGATTTATTTCAAGGTAGTGATTGTGCTCGCAATGAAGTGTTGCTTGACCTTTACAGCCAAGAGTACGAGAGTGTGGAGGTGGACAGTCCCACTTTCATCCAATCGCCTCCTCCCATCCCCGGCCGTTCTATCCGGAGCAGCAGCAGTAGCAGAAGCAGCAGCACAAGCAGCAGCAGCGGTGGCACCAATGACGATTTAAGGCCATCCAGCCGCCATTCTGGTGGGCCTACCAGCCAAGCTGCGGGTCCTGGTCTCCTGGCGGCTGCAGCAGAAGGTTTGAGCAGCAGCAGGACGATGCTACTCTGCCACAGCGACTCTGACCTCTCCGTTGCTGACGAGGTCATGTCTCACAGGCCTGTTTTTGAGCGCAAGAGACGTGGCAAAGTTCGTCGCACTTACGGCCCGGACGACAGTGACCATCTGTCTGAGATAGGCAGCATTTCAAGCACATCTTTCCTATCTGCTGTCTCGTCTCAAGAAGACATGGCACTTGTAGATTTGCAGGTGCAGCTCAACAAGCCTATTATGGACTGCCCTTTACTTTTGCCTTCGTATAAAAATCACATGACTCAGTTACGCTGCGTCAACTGGAACTGCGGCGTGCCATCGTTCAGTGGCGACGACCGCTTTGGAGGCAGCAGCTCCGTGTTGCAGGGGGACGTGTACACGCCCGTTTTTGAGAAGACCAGTGAAGGGTTCACGGCCATCAGAATGGTGGAGACCTCTGAGCTCATGGCCCAGCAGCGCTCTGGCAACCAAGACTCGTGCGATGTGTGTGGGTCGCCGTCCTCCGGAGGCAACATGCACACTCCGTCGCACCCTTATGCTTGGGAAGGTCCTCTCTTCACCTTCACTGATGAGGAAGAAGAAAGCAACTCAAAAGATACTGCTGAGGTTCGTAGTCTTTTCAATGTATGTTGAACATTGGAAAACATTTCTGCTTCGTCTGAATTAAATTTCTCATGTTTCTTGATCTTCGTCTACAATTCCCGCTTACATATTTGCTGTATGGATGATGCTTTTGAGTCCTGATGTCCTGTTACGGGGGATACTTTACCCGCTAGAGGTAGTTAGACTCCTTGAATTAACTCCTTTAACTACCAAGTTATCTTTCATGTGCTTCTCGTTAGTGACGAGGCGGTGTTCAATGTTGATTTTTATAATAAAATCTTGTGTAATGATTCTCCTGCCCCTAGGTTATAAATCCACGGTGTGAAGTGACTATTTATGCTCCTCTGAGATGATAGGCTTAGAGCTTATTTTATTTTATCTAACCGCTGTTGATTTATTGTTGTTTTATCAATTTCTATGAACCTTCGTACGTAATACTGGAACCTTGCCTTACGAATATCCCTTTACTTTTGAAAAACTCCTCATGAACAAAAATTTATCAGAAAATTCCTTTTCACTTTTGGTATAAAGTTAACTCTTAGTCATAAGTCGAATGTAATTCGTTAGTGAAAACGAACTCTTACCAATTTTTTTTGTATAAAGAGTTCTTTGCAATTGGAGGGGTGACCATTTCACAAGAATTAAACAGACGCTCGCTGAGTGAATTCTGTTCATGACTGCAGTGTTGGCAGGCGGAGGGTCCCGGCACGGTGGGAGGGTGCGGCCTGGTGTCCACCTCGAGCACCACCCTCGTCGTCAAGCTGCAGAAGGACGTTAACATCGCCCTCTCTCCGCTGGGGGTCGAGTCCGCTCACCAGCTCATTGAGGTGACTCCAGTGTCCTCTGTGCGAGCTACATAAGGCTTTTAATCTATTTGTGTCGAGCGAGTTGGTGCGAGGAAGTGGTGCCGTCAGATGGGTGGCAGTAAGTGGTGACGTGAGGAGCGTGTGAGGAAGTGGTGCCGTGAGGAGCGTGTGAGGAAGTGGTGCCGTCAGAAGGGGGTAAGTAAGTGGTGACGTGAGGAGCGTGTGAGGAAGTGGTGACGTCAGAAGGGGGTCAGTAAGTGGTGACGTGAGGAGCGTGTGAGGAAGTGGTGACGTCAGGAGCGAGGCGACAGTGCGTGGTGATGTGAGAAGTGTGGTGAAAGTAAACCATCAGAGAGTAAGTGTGCGCGAGTCGTATGAGAGAGCAGCTGCAAAAGATGCGCAGAAGAAAGAAGCCCGCGTTCCGATTCATCAGGGTGTTCTGTTCACTGATAAGCTCACTCTGGTCATCAGGCATTGAAGGACTCGTTCAAATTTATAATTCATGGTAGGCGGAACGGAGTCGTGACCCGAGTGTTCCCTGTGTGCAGTCGCTGACGGGCGTCTTCGAGAGCCTCCACCCGATGACCATCATCAACAAGGCCCACAAGCAGTCCATCGTGTGCGTCGAGTCCAAAAACAAGCTCAAGAAGGAACGCTACATGTACTGGTCCAGGTACGATGTTGTTTTGTTCATGAGGCCTGTTCGCTTCTGCAGCTATGGTAATATAATCTGTGGTAATAGATTCATCAAGTTTGAGAATATTTTGGTGAAGTTGAAATTAGGGTGTAATTTAGCGATGTTTAATATCTGTTCTAATATTGAAGGCTGAGTGAATTAAACGTGTACCTTTGTGTCTATTGCTCAGAAGTACCCCAACAATTCTGGCGCCAGTAATTTCTTTAATTAAGGTCAGGTGAAGTCACTGTCGCGGGGATTTTAGTGACTGACCTTTGTTGAACTCGGACAAGCTAACATCTCAGCATCAGGGTAAATTATACTCAAACTCAAATTTTTCCTTCCTAAATAGAATAGCCAATGTAATGTTAGGTATGCAGAGTTCAAGGCAAGCCAACTTATATGGTAATTTAAAGCAATATCGTAAGGAAAATTTCAAAGTATCTCCAAAATATAACCCTAATGATTTTTTCCGCGCTCGCATAATTCTCGACTTATGCAAGCTCTGAGCGTTGTGAGTTGTTTGTTCTGGGGTTGAGACCATCACCTGGAAAGTTTGTGGCATCGTCGCCTTGTTTAACCTGAGCTTGATGCAGGCTTGTTTTGTTTTGTTAACTGTTTATTTTATAAAGCATAAACGATAGAAATCCCGGTTAGCTCGGTAACGCTTTCATCGTTTGAGTGCACGTGAAGTGTCCCAGAAGTGTGAGCTGTGGTTAATATGTTTGTTACCTCCATGCTTTCGTTCTTCCACGCAACCGTGAATGTTCTGATTGAAACGCAGTTAAATTTTTTTGTCAGCATAGTGGTTCTATAAAGTGGAAAAACTTGTAGTGTAACCTGTATTTAATTAACGAAGACGTACGTGTGTATCCGTGATAGGAGCTAGGAATTAATGATAATTGGTGCCAATTAAACATAGCTAAATGCCACTGAAGCTAAGCATATGGAAATATTACTTGCACGCGTGCGTTGACCGGCAGCGAACTTCGTGAAAATTCTGAATTTTTTTATTTGAGTTTTACCATTCTGTTCCTGTCAAAATATTTGTTGATGTTATGCTAATGCTTCATTTTGTGCACTTAGTATAGTAATATGAAATATTTTTAAACGGCTGCTTCAAACTTCCCATGGTAGTATTTCAAAATCCTTCTAAATGAACTATATTTTTTGTGGGGTATAAAGACATCAGGCAGGGATTTGGGCTCATTCTACTCTCTGTGTTGGCCAAGTTTTAGGAATGCGGTTTTGAATTTCCGTAAATAAAAAACAGCGATAGTCACGCTTGCCAAACCGAGTCCTCTTCTCTCGAATGCTGTGACCGAGCTCACCCAGAGCGCAATAAATTTGTAACATCTCTAATCGCTCGTCACGCTTCATAGAACTCCGTAAATTACTCGTTTGAATTATTCAAGGAAAACTTTTCTTGGCAGTGTGAGAGGCCTCCAGCTTCTGTCGTCCCCTTCCTCGACCTCAAACCGCGGAGGCGCGTTAGCCCCACCAAGGGAGGGGGGAGACCGGTTGGTGATGAACAGGGGAGGCGGGGGCAACACGCCTGACCAGCAGCCTTCTTTCCTGACCTCCACCTACAGGGAGAGCTGCTACACGCGACTCCAGGGGCAGTTCTTCATCCCCAGGGTACGTACTTGTTTCTGTCCACTGTAAAGCGAGGTGGTAGGGGTAAATCCCCAGGGTACGTACTTATTTCTGCCCGCTGTAAAGGGATGAGGTAATTTTTGCCATCGCCTTGGCAGTTTTTGACCCCAGTAAAACCAGTTCCCGCCACCTCATAGTTTAGGGGTAAACCCCCAGGTATTGGGCTTGTCCACTCTGTAGTGATGAGGCAAAGGTAAACCCTGGGTAGTATTGTTGCTCACTATTATACTACTTTTTAGTTGATGGTCGTTCTAATACAGAAGAAATTGTACATTTGTCAAAATTTTTATGTTCTTTTGTTTGAAAGTCTCTATATGTCTTGCTTTATGCCCAGGTGAACATCACGTTGCTACAGGCGTCAGTGGTGGAGGCCGTCATTCAGTTCTCTGCTCTAGAGAACACCAAAGACCTGACATGCGTGTCTTTGGTGTCCATGTGTCTGGACGACGTCAAGCTCCAGTTCTCGTCAGGCCAACACTCGAACCGCTCCGTCCAGATCGTGAAGCGGCCTCCAAAGTTACCAGGGAAGCAGAAAAAACGCCGGAAGGCCAAAAACAGGCAGGCTGTCGAGATACTCTCACAGCCCGTGTACATTGAGCGCTGTGTCAAACAGCGTGAGGAAAACATGATGTCCATCAACATCGGGCGCACACATGCCCAGCTGAGGAGACTACAGAATGAGAGCACGCTGTTACAAGATGCTGACATCACAGCCATACCAAAGCACCGTTCGAAGGTACTCTTCTCGTACCAACGCTGCTGCAAGAGTGAGAAAGACAGCCTTTTGGACTCGCATCTCACGGCTGACAAGATGGGCTTCATCATGTTCGAGGCTGGGCTTGAAAAAGTGGCGCTCAAAGCTACGAAGCGAAAGGGCTTTGGTACTACATCTCCCAAAAAAGAGGAAACTGAGGTGCCAAAACCTGAAGGATCTCAGAAGAAAGACGTTGAGGAGGACGCAGATGACGACCAAGATAATGCCAGCACGAGCGACAACTTAAGTTCACCGAGCACGACCATCCATGCTGAGGCAGCCAAAAATTTATCCCGCAGTGGCAGCCAAAATCTTGGCAGCAGCGAAAGCATCAATGAGGGTAGCAATAGTAGTTGTGCCTCCTTCAAGAGAGGTCATGGAGACAACGTTAGTAGCGTTGGCTACTCGGGCGGCAGCGAGGAAAGCGGGGGTAGCAACAAAGATGATGGAGAAGATAAGGCGACTGAGAAGAGCGCAGCTGGTAAAGCCAAGAAACGCCAACCTACTGTGCTCAGACGTCCTCTCAGTGATCCTCGACCTCCTCCGCCTGCTGCTGCTGCTACTGGTGAAGAAGCTAAACCTGCAAGTGAACCTCAGCCAGAAAATCTTAAAGCTAAGGGTGAAGACGATGATGCCAGTAAGCACACTGATTCTAAGTTTAAGAAGAAAGACATCACATCGTTTTCAGGGGAAATAAGAAGCGTGTGGCTGAACTTCGCGGCACCCCCTCACACTCCCATCACGCGCAAGATCGACTACACTCGACTTGACTGGAATTTCCTGAGCACCGCGAGTCCAAGCATCGATGCTTGGATGAACCCGAGTGACCGACTTGCCGTCGCTGTTGGCCTGTGTCTTCACAACTCTGAAATGCGGCGCCTGGCGGTGATGGCTTCCCTCATGACAGAAGCACTAGAAGTGCCAAGTATCCACGTGCCTGACAAACCTCGGTACTGGAAGGTCCAGCCTGTCAGTCAGACTCTTCTGGAGGATCCTTCCTGCCAACTCTGCAATGTTCTTAGACGGTATCTCCTGCTGCCTCATAAGCTAGAAGATCTTGAGGCTAATTTAGCTCCTTCTTTCTTGCCCAAGCTGGCCACTCTTCGACAGGCCATAATTGTACTAAGCCGTCAATGGAAAAATGTTCTTTACATTCCCTCTCTAATGGAACGAACGGTGAAACAGCAGCCAAGTAAGACCCAAGTCAAGTTTAAACTTTCTGGTAGAAGTTCAGTGAGTAATAAAGCTCCCACGTCGCGAACTGTGCACGTGAGTTCTCAGCGTCCTCCTTCGTCTACTACCGGTCCTGTACCATCTCAGAGTTGCTTGAAGCCAGCGTCTGGGACGACCGGACGAGAAGACCTCAGTCAACCGAAGGCGAGGAGCACGGGCAGCAGCGGCGCCGGCGACGATGGCACCGACATAGCTGTTAGCAGCGGGTCTACTCAACTACCCCCCAAACCAGCTCTGCCCTCTTACCCTATGACCTCCTCTCGCGCGTCTGTCGTGTTTCCCATTCGATCGCCCCACGTAACGTTCAACCTTCCTAAATTGTCTTCTGTCACGCCTAATCTGAACTTCTTCAAGTCCAAGTCACCTCCACCTGCACCGACTGCAAAAATTCCTCCGCCTCGACCACCTCCCGCTCGTCGGACTGGGCCTGTGCAGCAGTCTGGAGAAATGGGACCACTTTTGTCCCCTGATTTGCTGGCTGCTGATACCACAGACAGTGATGAGTCTGACGACGACAATGATAAGTATGTGAGTGAAGGGTCACCGTCATTCACTGACAGGCATCATGATCTCTACACTTGGATGGCAAATCAGGAAGACCACAAGCAACATGCGCCCGACGTTTCCTTTACTACTGAAGATTTTTTGCCGCCTATGCATTCGCCGCATAAACCAAACAAGCCGTCGGAATCTACCGCTCTGTCTGATGGTGAAGGCAATGAATCTCCTCAGGAGATGTCACAAGGTGACCAATTCTTCGCTGCCCACATAATCTTTGCTCCTCTTTTGTCGAGTATTGGCGTGCAGACACAACAAGCTCCAGCTCGAGCTCTCGAGCAGCTTGGTCCTAATGTTTGCGTGCTCGCAACGGTCGAGTCCTTACGCGTTCACATCGCTGAGAGCGAAATAAAGCCTGGAACCACTCCGTCTTATTCAAAAGCTCAGTCCGATTTACCTGCTTTTGTGTGTCAAAAAGCAGGCTTGGATTTAGATGCGAGCAAAATGGCTGATAACAGCTGGTCAGGACCTGCACTGTTTGTTTCGAGGTCTGCTCTAAAGCGACACATGTCCACAGTGGTTCAATTCAGCTTGGACGTCAACTATGTGTCGCAACAAGTGAACATGCCTTTACTTCGCTTGCTTCATCAAATTACGAGTATGTATAAGAATGCTAAGCAAACTCAGAAAGGCCTCAGGGATAAGCGACCAAGCGCACTGCATGGCCTGAACTCATCGATGTTGCCTCATTACCATTCGGAGATGTTCCCAGATCAGCGCTACCAGCCGCCCAGCACGAGCAGCATGAGTGAAGACCACGAGCACGCAACTCTGTCGTCCCTCGGGGGTAAAACAGACCAGCGCGGGTCCGTGGGGTCTTCCTTGTCCCTACGCACTACGCCTCCTCCTCCACCTCCTCCTCCACCACCTCCACTGGCGTCTCTTACTACTGTGTCTGAAGTGTCAGTCGCCACATCTCGACCAGCTTCGCCAGTCCCTCCCCCAGCTCCTTCTACTTCGTCCAATGTTTCTTCCAATACCAAGCTAGGCCGACCTCAGAGCTTCGCTCAGCGTCTACGATCCTCCACTAAGCTTGGTAAAGGCTACATGAATTTTGGCCTAGATCGATCAACGCATAGTCCCTTATTGGGTATCAGTTCGGGTGTTGAAGGAACAACTGTTGGGTCTGACAAGTCCCCTCTGCAGCCTCCACCCAACTCTCCTCCTCTGACATCGACTGCTCCTGCAGTACCGGGCACACCGCGTTGTTGGCGTAACGTTTATTGCCTCTTGGATTTGTATACCACCACTCCGGAAACCAAAACCTTGAGTCAAGCTGCTGCACGCCGGAGACACTATAAGGACGGCAAGGCTGGAGACGGTGAAGGCGCCATGAACGTTAACGAAGACGAGGGTGTGCCATTGGTCGCTGATAGGGTGCAGGTTCTGAGTGAAGGAGAGAGGACTCCCTTAGTTGTCTTGGGTGTAGCTAAAGTCCATCGTACGAGGCTGCTTGCCTCACTGAGTGGTCTCAAACTCGAGGCTCAAATGACAGGCTTGCAATCGTCCTTGACGTACAAAGAGAAAGTCAGGGATGAAAACACTAACACAGAGCTCAGCGTCACGGGCCAGGTGGATACTAGCAGTATAGTGTTACTGGAAGGGGACCCGCAGCAAACTGTGGTCCGCGTCACCATAGATCGTTCTCAAGCCCTTTACTCGAGTGTCACTCGTAAAGGAAAGGAGCGGAACTCGGCTTTGGTTAGCATTGGTGACATCGAAGTTAACATCCCTCAGCATCCCGTCATCCTGCACGACATGATGACCCGCGGCACCAAGCAGCTTTCATCCACACTGCAAGAATTAAGAGTTACACGTCCAGGTCCAAGGCTGAGTCGTGGAGCTACAGTCGATGACCCTGACGCTTCCCCGCGACCTCATCACAGCCAAACCCCTTGCTTCCCTCCTCCTCTGCACGAAGAACCTTCCCAGGTTGAGCAGCAACCCGTGGTGCCAGACCCTGTAGTTCCAACAGTAGGTCCTAAAGCACCGCTGCTTCAGCCGATGGTAGTGCACTTCTCACTGGTGCTGCAGAGCGTGTGTGTGCAGGCAGCTCTGCTACCGTCGTTGAGGGCTCAGTACCGCATGGAGCAGCTCACGTGTCGAGGTGTGACGGGCTTCAAGGCTAAATTTACCGCACACCTACCGTCCCACCGGCTCTCCTTCTCTACTAAACTCAAGGACTTGGTGAGAGTTGGCTTTCTTCGTTTATAATTCTCTATCACTTAATCCTGGTGAAGTCTTAGCATTTTGTATACGAGTTCGCCGGATCCCTATTATGTGGGAGGTCATTTGTGACCATTAGGGCTGGAGTGGGTAAGCTACGACCCACCAAAGGATTTTTTGTGAACCCTGTACAGTGCTTCAAAATATTAATTAAAGTCAAAGTTAATTTCATTTATTCATTAAAAATCTTTTAGTTCGCCTATTTTAAATATGTTCTTTTAGTTAAAATATTATCGGACCCAATGAAATTGAATTTTTTAACTCAGAGCCTTTGCGCTGAAAAGTTTGCCCACCTCTTCTTCAGGGCAACAGGAGGTTAAACTTGCGGCCCCATTTTTTTGGTATTGTGCGATATTATTTTGAAAGTTAATAGCGCCCAATGAAGTGAGGAGCGTGCGAGCTGCCCGGGGCCTGCAGCTGAAGTCGTCGTGTGAGGCCATAACTCGTGTCAGCCGAGGTGCACCATTGTTAGATTTGATCATTTAACTAGGAGACCAAATCCACACCGAAAGCTTGGGCTATTTTTGAAAAAAAATTGCGAAGTGTTTTGAATTTTTCTATGGCTTTGTAATTTTTACTGGATATCTTTCCTTATGAACTAAATTGGATGTCTTTCCCTATGAACTAAGTTAACCCTGTGGTGACGTAAGCGATAGACTGACTTTCGAGCTGCGAGTCGTACGGTGGCCGCATAGTCTAAACCATTGAAGCGCTAGAAAATCTATACTACCAGTAGTACTCGTGGGGCTCTGTAGTCTGTAGCACAAGTGATAGCGTGCCTGCCTCAATGTCAGGATATCTCCGGTTCGATACCCCAGAGCAGAGTACTTCTTTTTGAGAGGCAAGTTAACCACAATATTCCTGAATACATGGCACACCAGTGTAGCCAAGAACTACTTCCAAAGACCAAACTACATTTATTTTTATGGTTATTTACCTGCAGCCTGGAGACAGTCAGCTACCTCCAGACGCGTGCATCGAGCTCCCTCAAGTCCGCGTGGAGGCGGAGTACATCCAGGACGACTCGGCCACAGCCCCCGTCAAGGCAGCGGGCCTGCAGCACTCGGTGCCGTCAGGAGAGAGCAGTGAGAGCAGCGTGGTCATGAGGAGGGGCAACTACCTCAACGGGGTCGCTGAAATTGGGTCTCTCGAGCACAGTCTCACCACCGACCTGCTCAACCATCTCGTCTTCGTCCAGAAGGTCTTCATGAAGGTACTGGACGTCCTCAAGACCAAAGATGCTTTATTTTTATTGCACATTTCCCGTGCTGGGATTTTAAAGAGCTTGCTCTTTGTGGGCCTCAGTAAAAGTGTATGCTGGCTTCCATTTAGGTGATTTTACGTTTGTTGTCTAAGATACTTGTAGATTTACGGCTGCCATATAGTAATCATGTAGCTGTGTTTCCGATGAGGTCATTACAGATTTACAACTTTGAATATCGCTTATAAAGTTATCTTTGATTCACAAATTTGTAAAGCATTCTTAAATTTAGTTGCGTACTTCTTAGACTTGCTTAATTCACTGTGCAAAATGCGAGTAAAAGAAATAATTTAGGCTATAGCTTCTTATCTGGTCATTTCTTAGTGGAAAGCTGTTCCAGAGAATTACCGGCCATCTGACTGCCTGTGCTCAGTTTGGGGTCGCCAGGGCAAAGATGGCTGCGGTGGGAACTTGACCGACGTCCTCATTGCGTTTGTACCGCAGAATTGATCGAAAACCTGCAGAAAAAGTGTTGGAAGAACAGTGTAATTTTTTCCTCCATAGATGTTTTCCTACTTGCACAGAAACCTGTCTTCCCGTTTTCTTTTCTAATGTTCGACTCACAAATGTGAAAGCTGGAAACGGGTTTATCCGTCCTTCTTGGACCTCTCTCGGTACAATCCGATCATTCCAGAGCTTACTCATACATTTCAAGGAAATAAAGTCGTTTCGAAACTGCACATTATCGGCAGAAAGTCTGCTGAAGAAGGACTAAAAGAGAAATTGCAATTTTTCATTATGATTAGAAATGAGATTAATGGTTAGTATGCGTGGTAATTACTGTGTGCCTTTCACACTCTGGCTTATACGTAAATAACAATAGCGTTTACAACAGTTAAGTGACTGCACATCCTCTAATGCCTTTTTCTTCCATGATAATTAGTGAGAATAAATTGCATCTCTTGAATTTTTACTGAATCTAAATTTTTTAAAACCTTAATCTTGAAAATGAAGAAATGGATTTAGTATGTAAGATAACAACTCCGTTCCATGGCAGGAAGTAAACGAGGTGGTCCAGAAGATGGCGGGCGGCGACAAGCCCGTGCCTCTGTGGTGGGACGACGCGACCCACGACGACACCGCCCCTCCCCGCCGCTCATCCCGGCCCCGGGAGCTTCTCTTCTCGTTCCAGCTGCGGCTCCGCGGGATCACCATGACCGGGACCACGCCCACGCAGTCTGCCGTGCGGCTGGAGACAGGCGCTGTGGAGCTCAACCTCAGCAACCGCATCGACTCGGGGGCAGGCGACTCCTCGGTCCGGCAGGCCTCCAGAATTTACGGCAGAGCTCAGGTGTGTGTGTTTCGTTGTGAGCGAGTGATAATACACCTCAGTACTTGCCTTAGTAAAGCGAAGACTCAGAAGAAAAATTGCGAGTAGAAATGAGTGTTAGAAATCTGATGATCATCAAATTGGAAATTGAATAATGAATGATTATAAGTGGTAAGGCTTTGATTGTCACTCATCTAAACCGACGCGTGACTGTGAGCCAGCTAATTCAGAGCGTATGCTTTTGCCCCTTCTTGTTACTTTAAAAGCGAACTTATATGTACCCTGACTTGGCGTCGGCCCAGTGGACACCTTATGCAAATCCTGTAAGCAAATTTCCCAAGTTATTCTGTTTAAACGGATTGATTGCGTATGTGTTTCGATTGACGGCTGCATCTGAAACTTATTAAGCCGTATCTGTCTAGCTATTTATCCAGCGTGCTATTTCGTTCTAATTACAATTGGTTAGAATTGAGAAATTTGTGCCCAAAAGTAAGAAGAATGTATCTGTGATCAGACACGACCAAATCATTTGGTGAAAAGGCTGCGTTTAGCACTGGACGAAAACTAGCTGCAGGCTTATGTATACGGAGTGCGAGAGCTATCTGAGGACATGTCGATTTCAGTTTATTACACACTCTAATCATTTATAGTATTATTATTTTACTTCAAATAACCTATTTAAATTGGGATGTTAACCTAAGAAATGAATTGACATGCAGTCACGGTTGCTTTAACTGCAAATATGATGGCTTTAGGAGTTGTGAGTAGTGAAGGTCATGTCATGCCACCTTAAATTTTTCCACCGAGTCTTAGGGTTCATGTAGCTGGATACATTGACGTTTTAAAAAGTTGGGTTTTGCCTTGGGTAGATAAAGTATCCAATGGAAGGCCATGCAACTTTCAGCAAGACTCCACACTTTCTAACAAGCCAAAGTAACCCAAAATTGATTATCAGAGAATTGTTGCAATCAATTAACCCCTAATTTGTGGCCCCAAACTCGCCTGATTAAAATCCTATGGACTCGTAGGTGTGCAGCATTGTTGAAAGGGAGACTAATCGACATTTTCATAGTATCATAGCTTCACTGGAGGCCACCATTGTATAGGTGGTGTCCGAAATGAATAAGAACCGCTTAATTTCAGTTTGTCACCTGTTGAGAGTTCAGACCTGCATAGAAGCAGTCATTGAACCCAAATGAGGACTCATAGACTTGTGTATTTGATAGCGAGGTATGATCGAGGATATCTGTACAAATTTGATTCAAAAATATACTTTTTTTGCTAAAATATTACTGTTTATTTAGCATACGAAAAATGTCCTCGAATTGCCCTCGTACCCTGTATATTCAAAAAGACTCCATTTCAATTTATAAAGAAAACTAGTAGGATCCTTACTGAAGTAGATTTTGAAAGCCGTATAGAGGATAAAGATTTAAGTGGAAAAGCTCCTCCCTTGACTGGTGCCTGACACTGCCTGCAGGTGGACCTGAACCTGGCCCTGGGCCAGCTGATCCGCAACGACATGTTTGAGGAGGCCGAGCCAGAGCTGCAGCAACTCGCCTACTTCAAGACGCGCATCAACCTTCGTAACGCCTTCCACCACGAGCTGTCGTCCGTGGGGCCTGAGGGGGAGGTTGTCCTCATCAGCCTCACGCGTCCTCTCGTCTGCATCCAGCCCCTGGCTGTGGACCGAGCCGTGCTCGTCTGGCTCAACTACAGGAACGCCTACGATTACTGGAACGAACAGCGGGCCTCTCTCAACAAGGTGAGCTCGATACCTCGAGTGTTCTGCGAGAACGGTATCGTATTGGGCTTGTTTAAATTCAATTGTACCGAGTTTAGGGACTGGCGGTGGTGTAGTTGTGGCTGTGAAAGCTTAGGAACAAGTGTTTTTGGTTTTCAGCAGAAATAGAATATTTCATCACGCTATATTTGTTTGTTACATCAAGCAATATTTCAAAATTAGGTACATCTTGCAATTTTTTATATTCACATCAGGCAGTTTTTCAACGTTACGACCAGCAATCTTTCTCTATTAAATCAGGTATGCTTAAAGCTTTCAACTTTTAATTAAAAAATATTTATTTCAACATTTTCGGGTTGTTTCTCAATATTGTTCCACGCAATCCCTCGACATCAAAGGGAGCGATATCGAGATTAATGAAAGCAAATATTAGTTTTACGCATTTTGGGGCGCCTCGTCCCTGCTGCTGAATGTTCTATGTAAAATCTCTTCATTTTTTTGTGAGGCTATCAAAATAGGGCGACAATTTTGAGGATCGTTTCTCTGTGTTAGGTTTTTCCAGGACATATTTTTTACTCCGAGATTTGCCTGTTCTTCTTCGTCTTGCATGTTTCACCGTACTACAGTTCTTATGATTTTCAACTGTGTTTGGTAAAGTGCAGTGGTGTACAGCATTTCTTAAAATTTGCATTAGTGTGTTATTTGACCGCACGAACCCTGTGACGATCATTGGCGCACCTGAAGGTTTTTAAAAATTATCGTCTAGTTTTCAATTCTTATTATTTCTTCAAAACTAGAGGTTTATGCCCGCAATTTAATTTAATATGAATGACTCTTAGTGCAATATTTCCGTTATTAAATAATTTGTTCTTTATTAGCTTATTTCAATAGGCTCAAAGAGACGTTCCTTCATTGGAAGTGCTGTTGCCTCTCACTCTAGTGTGCTACTAGCCTTAGACTAGCACATTCTAGTGTGCNTCTAGTGTGCTACTAGCCTTAGACTAGCACATTCTAGTGTTCTACTAGCCCTAGACTATCAAATTCTAGTGTGCTACTAGCCTTAGACTAGCATTCTAGTGTGCTACTAGCCTTAGACTAGCACATTCTAGTGTACTACTAGCCCTAGACTATCAAATTCTAGTGTGCTAGTAGCCTTAGACTAGCACATTCTAGTGTGCTACTAACCTTAGACTAGCACATTCTTGACGTGTCATTCAATGCGTTTTGCACCGTGCAGGAGGTGCTGACGGCGACGCAGCAGGTGTTCGAGAAGGTGCCCCAGTTTGCCTCGTCCCTGGGCCCGAACCTGACGTCGAGTATGAGCAGCAACAGCGCCGCAGGCTCGACCAGGTCTGCTGCCCCGCGGTCTAATCTCTTCCTGCAGCTCACAGTTGACGATCTAGGGGTGTGCCTGCCCCTCAACCCCGTACTGTCGGTGAGGGTCCGCCTCTCTTACTATTCACTCCTTAAGTTTTATTTTTTATTTTTAGATTATGGCCATAGGTATCGTAAAATTGTCAGTTTTTTCTAGAACTAATGATGGAAGCTTCTTATTCTGAAGCGTATGCAATTTTTATTAAATATGTATCCGACTGCGTTGGTTTTTCATTCCAATCGCTATGTTTATCCGTGTGGACTAAATGATTCCTGTGGTGAGATGAAAGATACACTGACCTCTAAGTTGTGAGACGTACGGCCCTAGTCAACTTTGATAACCTCGTCCTGCGTGTGTGTGTGTCTCACAAGTTGACAACCCCATCCTTTGTGTGTGGGTGTGTTGTGTGCCCCGAAATTTGTGTTGTGCTCGTCAAATTTCGTATTCTTTTTTACTATGGTGTATAGAAATCTTCATAATACAAACTTATTTTAGTCGATTATCCATGAAAATTTTGTGTGACAGCTTTCATTGAGAATGAGCCCTGACTCGAAACGTACGAACAGAGCGTTCCTAAGTTTTTTCCCGTTTCTTTCATTGTCGGCTTCTTGTGTTGCCTGGTCAAATGAGCCTGGTCAGTTTTCTTTGAGAAAAAACCAAGGCTCGAAACGTTCGAACTGAACTTTAAAAAATGTCTTTGTCGTTGTGTAACATTGTGAACTTGGGTGCCTGGTCAGGTGAGCCAGCAAGTGGACTCGACCGAGACTCGAGATGCGCTCGTGATGACACTGGAGAGCACCAGCATCTCGGCCTGCAACTCTGGCTCTCTGGTGTGCAAGGCGCGCTTCACTGGCTTC
>VOMN01107371.1:0-57340 GCA_014899125.1 Orchestia grillus | reverse complement strand
ACCAGGGCATAGAGGCCCAAACAACTTCAAGATATTCAAGATATAATAATAACTTGACACCGTAATTTTATTCTTGTGGAAATTCCTCTGTAGATTCAGTATTTCCCCCCATAGTAGACCCTGACATTCTGATAACAGAAATTAATAAAAAAATGTGTGAATGTAAAAACGATTTCACAAGCTTTATTATAAGTTTTATCCGGCGTATTTGTAGCAAGAAAAAAATCAGAACCTGAGAAAGACCAAGGAAACGCTCAAATTTCCCATATAAGCGTGATTCTAAGAAGAGACCCAGGAATGGTCCAAATGAGCCTGATATCAATTTACGAGGCAATAAACAGGGCCATTTCCAGGACATTTTACGCTTAGCTGAGGTGGCAAAATGAAGCCGAGGCTTCATTTAAGCCTTATCTATTGGCCGGATGTGGCCTTCGGTGTTATGAAAGGAACCATTTTTATTATAATGGTTCTTACTCTTTTTAATGGTCTCTGAGTCCGTAGAATTATTCCCTATATAATGGGCGAGAATACCAACATCAATAACCCAAAAATTAGAGAAACTTTCTCGCTGGAATTCTACGATAATTTGACCTTCTGAAGGTCAACATTATCGTTAGATTTTGCTGTTTATTGATCGCTCAAAACGCATACATTTTTGGAATATCCTTTTCTTGAACTCCTTCACTGAATTCTGTATAAGTAAACTTGTAAATTAATGTTTCATTTCTTTCTTCTCTATCAACAAAAATGGAGTTCATCAACATTACAAAAATTTATAATTTGATGGTTTAGGATGTCGAAGCTAAGCAGAAATAAAATCAACGCAGAAAAATACCTGCCACAACTTTCCTATTATAATATTGATTGACGAACAAAAAATATTATGAAAAGAATTGAATGGACTTGGAATATTGTCAGTCGCTAATTCAGAAAAAAAATTAAGTAATATTGCAGCGAATTGGTAAATCAAGATGACAGCATGAAACTACGCTCAAATTCATTCATTTTAATCGACATATCCACGAAATTTAGCTGTCTACGGATTTCTGATTCTAAATACTAGCACCAATTTCGAAGAGTTTCATCTGAAAAAAAGTGTACTTATGCTCCAAAAGTCTTAGCACCAATTTTTTTGGAGCTCGATTAAGAGGCTTATGGTCTAACCAGGGAGCTTTTCACCATAAATGTATACCGCCGCTGATTGAGGAGGTGCATTTTCTGGTTGAAACATGATTAACATTTATCGTCCTCTATCCCATACCTTTTTCCTGAAAAGATCGGCTATAGCCATCAATGAGGTTCCTACCAACGTCAAGGTGCCCATAACGTAAGGGCATGGGGTGCAGTTACGGAGACTTGGAAAAGCCCTCTCAAATTTCTTTGTGGAGGAGCGAAAATTCACATACTGATTTATTTATCGACAATAAAGAATCCAATGCTTGCTGAAGCCCCACAGCACTTCAAAATCAGCGAGTGTTCCAACAAAACGGAGCTTCTTTTCAACCATAAAGGAGGTCTCAAGCTTGATTGAAAAGTAAATTGCCCTCTTTCATCAACGAAAAATTATAACTTCCACCTTAACCCAATGAACTACTCAATCAATATGGTCTATCACTGAGACAACGACCCGTGCTAGAACCCTCAATAATATGGAATTTCTGATGCAACCTCTTCTTTGCACATGGGATAAAATTGTTGAGGAAACAATGCTGGCCTCGTTTCTTCTTTAATGAAGTGTTTGTAGGTAGTAGTCAAGGTTAAAGGAGGCCACATTGAATATAATACTACCAAATTGAAGAAAATGAATTCAATAATTGAAAACATAAACGTTTGAACAACTCACATTATCCCTGGCGTGAAAAAGGGAAATTTTACTCGCCGCAAAACATATTCTACAGCCAGAAAAATAAAGGATAGTTAAAAATCTGTACGATGTCTGTACTCTTCCATAGGTTAGAAATTATCTCACATGATTACATTCTTATATCTTCGCGAGTATGAACTGGCAGTTTTCCTTCTAATCAGACTTCAATATTCAAAATTTTCCCGTGCGAATTGCCTAGACTGTGGACTGTGGGAATGGAATGACTATTCCGCACTTTGCTTCATCCAACAGCTCGCACGGCAATTTATTTGTTGCGTTCGGAGAATATGGCTACCACATATCAACATACTGTATTAAACGAGTTGAAACTGTACTTGTGATACCCATGTCTAGTTGTTTATTAAACGATGCAGTGATAATGCATAAGGGGCACATGAATTAAATTGTGTATAGTACATTTAGTTAGTTACTGCTGCAACAATGCAGTGCATTTTTAACCGGAAAATTCAAAAATTCATTAGTTCTTGCTGCGAGTGGGACAAAGTATTTGTGAATCTTATACATATTTTCAAGATTCCAACCTTTTTAGAAATTTAGATCCTAGCTTCTTACGGGAGAACAATGTTTAAGTGATTCACACATCAGTTGCGGAATTGTTTCTCATGATCTGTGGAACGAGTAATTCTGTTAAACTTTTCTATTTAAAAATGCAGAGCAGCCATTTTCATCGCTTGAACTGACCATATTGTTGCTCAACAAATGGATGTTAACACTGACTCGAATGCAGCATTAGATGTATATGAAACTAATTTACCGCTTAGAGCACTTAGCGACGTTTTTAGTAGCATCAGAATTATTATGTCGCGGATTACCATCATATAATGAAAAAAAAGTATTACACTTCAAATTGTTAAGTTATAGGGGAACATGGTTGCTGCGCCTTACAAAAACCCAAGCTCATAACTCTGTCTCAAAAACTTACTCTGACGGCTCGTATTTCTATTCAATGAAATATTTTACTAAAAATTAAAGATTGGTTATCGAGTACGAAACAATTTTTTGAGGTTTCCTCTCGCCTTTCATTTCCTTAAATTTCCTTTCTCTCAGTCGAGAGATACCACTTTTTTCAGAAACCATCTCCTCACAATCCCGGTAAAGCAAAACTGCAGATCTTCTTCGGAAGGGCAGTAACCTCTTTCGTATCTCAGAGGTTTATCTGAAATAAACGGATCCACTTTGAACCAAGCCCCTCGCATGAAAGGCAACTCGCAGCTCCTAATGCCTGGTCGCTTTGTTTAGTCAAACAATGCCAGCGGCGATCTTTGAAACACCAGAGCCTCCGGCGGCGATCTTAAGGAAACGGTGCTCGACAACTGCATCAAATGAAAATCTAACTTTATGGAATTCCATCTTCCTTGAGAAGTAGTTTAAATATTACAAAATATCTTTATTTATAATAGTAAAACCAACTCAGAATAATTCCCAAAATGGCTCGGTGCATTTCTTGTGAGAATTTTTTCCCCATTTGGTGTTTATCTTCAGTTTCAAATCCACATTTTCATGTTGATTTGGAAACACCACTTTATTGTAAGTTAGTTTGTAACAATTATTACAAAATCGATGACATCCTTGCAAAAAATACTGCCTGTAGGTATGCCACTATACGAGGGGGATTCAGAAAGTCCAGAGAGAAAGGACAGTGAAAGAAAACGGTCAAAGTTATGATCATTATTCAACATATGCTCCATCTAGGTCAATACACTTCTGCACGCGATGATAACTGCCTGTGAGTCCATCTATGTAAACCTGAGAGTCATGCGATTTGAACCATGTCAAAGCAGCTCTCTATACACTTTCAACTAATGGAAACTGGGTACCTTCCAATGACATTTTCAGGTTTGGAAGTAAAAAGAAGTCGTATGGGGCTAATTCGGGGCTATAAGGTGGATGTCGAATGATTTCCCATCGCAATTCGCGTCCCACAGCTCGTGTCTACCGAGCGCCGTGCGCGGGTGTGTTGTGGTGGAAGAGGGCGTGCCGGTGCGGCGTCCAAAGGCGTTTTTCTGCAATTTTCTTGGACGATTTTCTCAATATCCCTTCATTATAAGCAGCTATATTTTTTCTTGTCCTTGAGTTAGTCAACCAGCAAGACCTCCTCTTCATCCCAGACGACAGTGACCATAACCTTTCTTCTTAAACGCTCAGATTTTACCTTGACAGGCCCACTTCCACCCCAGGGCATCCACTGCTTTGATGGACTTTCGCCGCCTCCTCGGTTGACCACTGCTGTGGGATGGAACGCGCCTACGACAGGCTCTTCACGGCCTCACATCAACCCTAGTACTTCCGAATTTTCAGGCACGCCAGCTTCATTGCCTGAAGATTGGTCACCCCCTCAAACGCAAGTGGTATGTTGCAGTGGTGGCCAGGAAGCTTAGTGGCTTTAGCAAGCTCCTACGCGGTTATAATGACTGGCGGAGTATCTCTATAACGATAACTAGAATTTATAACTATTTCCATAACGAAAAGTTGAATTTATAACTTTTAAAACGATAGCTAGAATTTGTTACAATCTTTATAACGATTACTAGAATTTCTAAATATATAACGGTTACTAGAATTGATAATTGTATCACGATTACATAGCATTTATAACTATCTTTATTACGATTACTAGAATTTATAACGGTCTCTATAACAATTATTAGAATTTTCAACTATCACTATAAATTATTTTCATATCCTTTCCACAATATCCTGATTTTCGATAGTCTCCACGGCTTAGCATTTCTCGTAAACCTGAATGAAAATATTTTTATCAGCGAATCAGTAAATTTCATCTAACATTTTCTCTCATTTGACGAGCGTTTGTCTCTCGAGGACTGTGAAGAGCGTTGCTTACGTTGTATTTGATGGGTGTTCAAGTTGAGTGATCAGCCTTCTTATAGAGGTTGCAAATATGTTAAGGTGCAAAAGCAGTTGTTCGAAGGGCTTGCGCGAGTTTCTTCATTTTATTTTAACCCACTGCACAACTTGCTGAGCGCGATAAGCAGTGATCAACATGGAATTATTTCCGAAGTAGTAATCTTGTAAACGTTATAAACTTTTTTCTGCGTGTTTTGGCTCGTGTATAAACATTTTTGCCACCTACACCAACTGATTTCAAAGCCTCAATTTCATTCCGTACTCAGGTGGACGTCATTGTAGAACAAATGTTTGTTCCAGGCTTTCTGAAAATGTGAGCTACAAAACAGACAATTGTGACGAGATGCTCGAAATGTCATGTAATCCTTTCACGATCGCACGTCCAACAGTATTATTAAGTATTCTCTTTTAATTCAGTGGATTTTTTTTGCGTTGCCCGTAGACGAATCCTCCAAGTGATGGAAAGACTCGTGTCCACCTCACACGTCCTGAGGAGCGCGTCGTACAATGTTAAGCCCTTCGCTGCCCAGAAAGTTTCCAAGTCAATTAATGTTTTTCGGATAACATTTTTCAAACTTGTCGTTGTAAGATGCGACTATATAGGTACAGATAAATTAATAATCAGAACATTACCTTATTTGCTGCTTCCGGCAATGTATAGTAACCTTTATCGTAAACTTCGGGCGATTTCAATACTTTAGCACCTTTTAAAGAGTATGTATCATATTCAGAGTGTGATACACGCGTTTAACCTTCAAGTTGTATCGATAATTTCGAAGAATTGGGCTGAACTGATTTCTTCTATCGGACCATCACCGATTGTGATGCTGGAAAGATCTGCATTCTACTTATAAGAGAATGTTATGTGTTTTGTTTTTTCGATATCGATAAATATTTTATTTACTGCATTCCTCATTGGAACCTTTCACTACACTTAATTTAACATAGGACTCTGATCATTTTCAACTTTGGTTGTTACGAGTGTATAAATTGAGCCTTTAATTTCAGAGGTCCTTTTCATTTTGTACGCCCCAGGAAGCAGAGAAGTTAGAATTTCTTGCAGCAATGGCATGAACTATATTCCAGTGATTACGAATTACTACTTTTTTGTGAAGACTTAGCACGTGATACCATTTTTTCTCAAAATCATGAATGCACAAACGAATTCGGTGTATGAAACGAATGTTACTGTTATGAAATGGGAAATTAATTTAAACGCTCAGTCCATTGGTGTGACTGAATTAATTTTCCCCCGTAAGTGACAGTCTACTATTTTGTAGTTTGTTTGAAGGCAAATAGGAAAGCAAGAAGTTCATATAATTTACAGTTAACCGTCGTCGTTAAAATCAGGTTTTCCAAATTATTAGAATGATTTTGTAGTAATTTCAATTGCTCGTTCAACGCTAGATAAAAATACGTCCGAGTGAAATTATTATTTCAGGATTTATCACATTTATTTGTACTGTAGAGCAACCACATACCGACACTCAGGAACACTTTCTATCATTTCCAACCAGGAAAAAGTGAGAGTACTATCACGGACGGATAATAACATACGAGTAGGTGATGAACTGAAGCTACAAACAACCGAACGTGATGTCGCTGTTTTAAATCACAAAAGCTGCCACATCTGAAGTTCGCGGTGGAGAAGAATTTGACGTTTCTTGGGTTTTATTATTGACGCCAACCTATTTCTTCCTTTCAATTTAAGTTCCAAAAATATTCTACACTTTGAGTTCGAATGCAGTAGAGTTTCAGAACAGAGAACTTTCCTCAGTCTTAATTTACTCCTGAAAGCATGAGCCGGTGCATTTTTCTTTTACGTTTCACAACAAGGCTGTAATTTCGGAGTGCACTATAAAATTACTGTGAACTTGCACGTGTTTACGATGGCTCCGTCTCTAAATGTCGAGCCCTGAGCAAGTTTATTTTCAACATACATACTTACAAGGGGTCGCCCTGACGCAAATTATCAAAGCTCATCACAGGCAGAAAGCTCTCATCAGCATTCAAGCTATAAATGTCAGGAAATACGGATATGTCGTACGTAGTCTTCTATTCCGACTCGACAACGTAACAGCAACGAATTTTGTGCCGGATTTCGGTTGATTTTCGGCATGCACAGACAGTCTTATACACAGAACTTCAAAACCACGGTAAATTTATAATTATTCATGTCATTCACCCAGCCAGTGTTGATGAAACACTAACAAGAGCTTCGGAACAAACAAGAGTTCGTGCCAGGTTACCCCAGCACATCTCTATACAGTAGACAGCTCTGCTCCACAGCAGCGAGACCGACGCGGGCTTGGCTTCTGCGCAGCAATCCCGTGCCAGCGGGTGAGCTGCGAGGGTAATTCGGAATTGCAAAACAAATATTTTTAGAGTGATTATTTTCAAGGCAAAAGGGACCTGGTCTGAGATCTTGTAAGTATGTTTACAGCAAAAAACACGAAAAAATTAATCATTGTTATAAATGTACGCCACGGATTACATCAAGCATTTACAGTACGTTCGATTTCATTTAAGAGTGTTAGAAAGATCTGAGCACTGAGTATAGATTTGGCATATGACGTATCAAGCATATAAGGAAGTGATATGCTCTGGAATATTGTAAAGTACGAGGCTTCAACTGAATGAAAACGCGGCAAGAGTAATTAAAAATTGTAAAATGATAGCGTTAGGTGACTGAATCCGGAGGCGATGGAGGTTCATTTCATTGAAGCTCGTAAATTGTGAGTTACGGTGAGAAAATAAAAACATAGTAATGTAGAACTCAAGTTTTGAAGAAACTTGCCGATACTCGGTTACTAATGGTATGAAACCAACAAACAATAACTCGGTTAGTAACTCGGTTAATAATGGCATGAGACCAATAAACAGTATAAATAAGATATTTCTCTCTATCATTTCCCCCAGGCAATTCAGTCAAAGGTCGTAAGTATATTAGTCTACAAAATAATAACTGTGAAGTTTAGGCAACAGTGGGGTGAAACGAATTTTTGGACTGTTTCAAAATTTCATTTGAGCATATTTTCAGCAACAAAGTGATTGAAAATCTTTGAACACAAAAAATATAAATAAGAAGAGACTATCGCAACTTGGCCGGAAATTTTAGCAAATGAGATAAGGTTAATCTGTCAAATAAAAGTACTTCGAAAGAACGATGGAAAATAAGATTAAATGTTTAAATACTTGAGAACGCAAGAAAACTGTTACTGGAAAGCGTTCTGATCCGTATAAATGTAACCCATCAAGCAAATAAACGGTTGCACCGTCGGGGAGGTCAGTCAAATATACTGCCGATTTAATTGAAGATCAGTTCATATTGACGAGTAAATAATGAACAATTGATTCTGGCACTTCGATAGTGATATGAGGCTTGATAGAATGCAACAAACAACTGAGTACAAGTCAGCATCATATAAAACACATGACACTGAAACATCAGTAACAGAGAAACACAGAACCACCAGTATATATAGATAAATAAGAGAGATATACTTCATCCAGTAGATACTGAAGGAATGAGTGTGCTAGATTCATCAAAAAAAGCTCGTACTGGCACATCACAGGCAGAAAAAGTACGCAACTACTCCCAGACAAAGACGCAGGAACTTGAATGATAGTCTCTCCTTCTGGCCCCTGGAAGACACGAGTGCAGGTCAAGAACTCACCATCGTTCACTGGCACTAACATACTTTATATAATTTTAAACTTTCAAACTCAGGCCTAAACGATACGACAGATGGGGCCAGAGTTCAACATCACGACTAGTCCCATCAACAGTTCATATCCATCTGGGAATGAAGTAAACTTCCCCGTCTACTTCGCTTCTCGACATTACAGAAACGAAAGAAGATGGGCAGACAACGACGACTTTCTTCTTCTTCCGCCTTTTTTATGATGTCTCCGGATCCAACTGTTCCACGCGCCTCAAGATCTTATTGTTTTTTCCTCGTTACTGGACAGAGCTCTGCAATTAGAGATAAAAAGGACTCTCGGCAGTATATTATTTAAACATGCTTCTCTATATTTCTGTTTCTATTCTGAATTTTTCAATAGTTTTATATTACGATACAGTTCATAACAGATGCATGCATCATTAGTGTTGTCAACCTAAGAACAGAGGTGGGCAGCGCTACTTTGAAATGTAGCGGCCGCTAGATTTCATGAATTGTAGCGGCCGCTCTGCCTAAGAATAGAACTCTTTAGTAGCATAGGTGCAGTAAAGGAGTGGCAGATGGTACTTACTGCCTGGGCGGCACAACCTGGAGCATGAAGGTGGGTAAGATTTTGGGGCATTTAGTGGTTAACAGACAACAATAGCATGCTCACTTTCTATTCTACAATACTCTACATCTATTGGAGTGCATGCTATGGGCAAGTTAGATGCATTCTCGGCTGCTTAAATTGACAAGCAAGTGTTGCACCTTGTCCTTCAGAGTTACTCTTACAGGTGTTGTATTTACAAAGATCCTCATTCAACCGTGAGAAAATCTATTCGACATGGTACTCCCTCTAATTGGGAAGTTTCCTTTACTTTACCTACCTTACATTAGAGGTTAGCAGCAATTTATAAAGTTACCAGTTTTTCAGTAGATGCTAAATATCTAGTCGTGCTAGCTACAATAGAATGCTGAGTTTTTCATCAAAACCTCCATCCCTTAAGAGGTTTTCAACTGTGAGGGAAACTCTGATACTACTTAACTCTGCCTGCAGTATGGTTCTTGCCAGAATATATTTTTGACATAGGAGTAGGAAGTGCTCCACACTTTCTTGGTTGCCAAAAGAACACCTCTCTGCGGGGGAGAGCTTAGATCGATGTAGGTGTTGGTTCCGCCCACGTGAACTGTCCTCTAGCGAGTCATTTCAGTCTCTATCAGCCTGAATTAGTGCAATGACCAAGACCAGAAGCCCACCACATTCCTAACTTTAAGCAAAAATCTTTTCTGGTTGAAACCCTTAACCTCTTGTTTCTATTTTTTCTCCCTATATTTCATAATTGACAGAGTGATGTTTCTTACCTCGTCAGTTTCGGCTGTGTGCCTGAAGAGTTTTACTTTATTTGTGTGAGCGGCTTTTGCTGCAAGACTTGCAAGTTCATTTCTTTCTAGTCCCTTGTGACCTGGAATATACTGAATACATATCGGGTATTTCTTGCTTATGAGTTCAACATACTTATGATTTTCAACTATCAAATGTAGATAATTTTTAGCAGATCTATCCTGTAAGAAATGGATGCTGGACAGAGAATCGGTATATAACTGTTGCTGGAGGAGGATCATAGTTAGTATACAAATATTTTGGGGCTTGTACTAGGGTAAATAACTCACGTCCAAAAATGGAAGTCTCTGAAGACAGTCTCCAATTCATCATGTTGTTGTCTAGCTCTTCTTTAATTTTCACCGCTGCAGTAGAGGAATTAATAGGGCTAAAAAACACAGAACCACCAGTATACACGGTTAAATAAGAGGGATATACTTCATCTAGCAGATACTGATGGAATGAGTGTGCTAAATTCATCAGAAAAAGCTCTTACTGGGAAATCAAAGAATTTAGCAAGGAAAAATTTCTTGATGCGACGTGAGAAGCACGCCACCCCGATCAGTAACGATCCCAAAGTTCATGAATGTAATAAGGAACAAAACGAGATTCCATCAAAGAAAAGCGAGAAAAATAGCTATGGAGATAAATGTGAGCCACATGACCCTCCAGAATATGTCCAAGAATGGCCTCAGGTGTTACCCCTGCAAAAATGTGCAAAGGCTCTTATCGGGCCAATCACGAGCGATGAAATTGTACACAGGAAGAATCCTTCTTGAGCGTTTGAGAGACTAATAGCATTCTTGTATTTTATGAGCTGATGAGATACTGTTCACGGCTGAAGCAGCCCGTAACTCACAGAGTGACCCTGGTTTGCATTCATAACGAGCTATAGATATGAAGAGCAACAAATATAATTCAAACGTCAAACATCTGCTTCTGTTACGGCGTTGGCTGGTATGACATCATGTGACCAAGGAGCATTTTCTTAGATGAGGTTGCAGAGATTATCGAGCAAGTCTGTTTGGCCTGCTGAAAGATGAGGTGATCGTATAAGTTAAGAAATTAATGGGAAATTACGGTGTTGTACTTCAGTAAGTTGGAACAAAATCCCTTGTATACTGGTAAAAGGTTCAAAGCTGGTGCGAAAAAAATGTTAAGAGTTTTGGATCGAAAGAGGCTTTATCGCCAGATTTGAACCTGATGAATTTTGATGTAGAGTCCAAGTTAGAGCTGAAGGCCTTTGGGATTTATCGTAAAAACATTGATGCTCTGAAGCATCAATGGAGAAAAGATACAATGAAGCACGTCCTGAAACCTTGTGTGCGATTTGCGCTCAGATTATTGACAGACTTCAAGTCATTTGCGTTAAAGCGAGGATATTTCGAATAAACCCTGCCGAATCCGAAATAATGAATGTTTATCCGATAATTTCTTTGTTTTCAATTACTTTCTTAGTTCGCCAGATACTGGGTTTTGAATGACGTTACTTACAGCCTAAAATTTTTATTTGAACTGTTTTTACCCGTTGTTGGAAATCTTTAGATTATTTCCATTCTTGTCACTGGTGCAATTAGTTCGACAATAAACGGGCTTATTGGCGTGCATCATGCTAGGATATGACACTAATTCAATTTCAGAACAAATATCCTGATAAACACTTCCAACAAAATCTAGCACACATCTCTAAAATTTCATTAACAATAGATAATTTTCACTACCAATAATTCAACTCCTAATATTCATTCAATGAAAATGAAACCAATAATTCAACGCCTAATATTCATTCAACGGAAATGAATACAGAGCTTCAACATTGTCGGGTCCCCACTCGAAATTTTTAACAGCCTTGCGATAGATACGAGCCAGTATGACCATCGAGCAGGGGAGTCTGTGCTTCCCATCAACATAATGGGAGTCTGAATGCTGCCGAGTGGTATATACATAAGCTGGGCCACTAAAGCGATCGCCTAATTATTGCGTTGCAGTATTAATTCGATGGCAATTAAGGAAATGCTCACTTCATCTGCATAATAGGCCCAGGTATTCACGAGCCTGATCCTAGTATTGATTTGGTTCTTTCGAAATGTGATTAAGGGTGCAAGTAACGAGGTACTCTTCCGGGTTATTGGGTTGAGCGTGACACTTCTGCGTGTGTTCGAGGCTGCAGCCTTTGATGGAACGCCCCTATGTATTCGTCGCCCTATCCGTAAATGTGACATGTCTGTACACAGAAATAAATTAAGTGTCATACATTAATTTCACAGCCACGTACAGTGCCAGAAGTCCCATCTGTAAGGGTTTCATCCCATGTGCAGTGTCAGAGCCCTCATTTGTCAAAGTGCTCACCCTTTAACGTCCCCGTAGACGGCTGTCAGGACGAACCGTTCAAATTTCATTTAAATTAGAAAGTTTCCCTCCATTTAATCTGAAAATAGTTCATTTTCGCTGTAGATTTTTGACGTTACGACATTGAGGCACTAAATTTTGCTCATCGTTATACATAAGTAGAGTACATTAAAACGCATCAATTGCATTGAAATCCGGAAGCACATGAACGACCTAAAAATTCCAAAAGAAATGAATAAGAAAAAAGGTTCTCCATGTTTTATTTCGGTATGAGTTACTCAGAAACGGTGAAAATCATTGAGAAAAATAAACACACCATATTGCTGAGATGAATCGAAGCGTGCAAAAAATGTGAGTTTTGTCAAAACCAGATTTAAGATTGAAAAAACGGATTTAGCTTATAAAGAAGAGATAGATATTCTGAACATGATCAATGTCGGAAGGGAAGATTGACCGCATAAAAACAATTAGTGGAAATTTTGGGCAAGGCAAAATTAACTGTTGTCTACTTGATGAACAAGAATCGGAGCTATGCAGGGAATAGAAAATAGTTCGTGCAAAACACTACAACGACACGAAAAAGAAAAAGAAGCGAGAAAAGCTTACAAGCTTGAGATCCTTTCAAATTCTAAAATCATGCTAAAAAAGGGTGTGGAACTGTCTCAGCCAATGATAAAATCTACAGCTGATGAGTTTTTCATTCAATTTAGGAAGGCGTGAAGATATACTGTAGTGATCCTATTTTGCAATGGACTGACGGATAATACTGTCACTTCAAGCTGAAAATAACCTTTAATGTTGCAATGAAAATGATCTCGTCGAACAGACTACTGACAAACTGGCGAAGGACAGGGATGATGCTGAAACAGGAAAGTGCGAAGAAGCCTGTACATTAACTATATTTATCATGAAAGCACTATTGCTGCTAAAGTTACTGTCAACTGGCTCTGACTCTAAGGACGCTCATCGAGACAAATAATGTTGCCAGAAATTTTGTTTAGTCCGCATTTGTTGGACAAGTATTTCTACAGCATAAAAACTTCCTGCAAATTAATACTTCGTAGACGCTTAAAATATAAATTCCTGTTAGAGAGAGTTTATCAACTCAGTCGAACGTACTTGTCCATTTACTCGAGTGACATTAAGACTGTCGATTCTTGCAGACCATAAGCCCCGTCGATCGATTTTCAGAAAATTAGAAACCACAACACTTTGTTTGCCAACGTTTTGTCTCTGTTAGTTGTTACACAGATTAGGTTACGACTCTACACGAACATAAGTAATGGGAGTAAAATTTACGAAATATTTCCTACAAGTGTACATTTATACACTGCACAAGGTAAAAACTAATCCCTACATATGACAGAACTACAAATGCTTAGTAACTTCAATGAAAGGAAATTAAAATAAAATATGTTATGCAAGCGCTTGGCTTCACTAGGCTGAAAATCGGCCTCCAAGTTAACGATCTATTATAACCTTAGTGACATGCTATTACATTCTCTCTAGCTGCCGTTAGCTGCCGTATACGGCACCCGAACACCATTTGCCAGAGCGATTACATTTTCTTTAATAGGCCATCAAAGGCGATTTATCGAAGTTATAACAGAGCGCAGGAGGCCCTCCGCAGCAGAGTTGACGCCACGCCGCATCGGCTGATGGAACAATCAACCCTGAAATTAATTCAGCGGGATTTGTTTGGTGTTTCACAGCAGTAAAAAAGTATTCAAATTGGGAGAAAAAAGTTCTCAGCGTAGGTTCAAAAGTTGCAAAAGTACTCTGGGAGGCTGTAAAGGGAGGTCATACAAGGAATAAAAACTACGAAACCAATTTGCTCTTTCGGCATAGATGGGATAGGGGTGAGTAGTTCTAAAAAAGAACAATAAGAGAGCTTGTAATTACGGACATAACCGTGAAAGCACTCGATTCGCTATTCAGGATTGGGTTGGAATTTTGTTATCATAACATAAACTACTTACAATAACTATTTTCCACCACTTATCCTCATTTTCTGATAACTACTATAGTTATTCATGAAACACAATATCAATTCAGATGAAAAGCGATGCATTTTACGGACTCACTAATTTTAGTTCATTGTACGAAAAAGATGAATTGAATTTACACACAAAGATTTTAAGTGACCAAAATATACATTTCATAGTCAAAAAATAACCGTAAATTAATCAATAAAGTTCCAAAATCTGGTACATACCAAGCGTCGGTACTCGGAGAAGCGGCGGAGTGAAGTCGACCCGTCCCTGAGGCAGCGATGGAAAATGACTAGCACTTAATTGTGAGATATTATTCTGATGTATAGATTACTAAAATCGTGTAAATAAATGATTGATGGAATAGCCATGGACCCTATGATGTNCTTTTGATGCGAAGATGTTCAGACAGGGCACGACGAGACTTTTGATGCGAAGATGTTCAGACAGGGCACGACGAGACTTTTGATGCGAAGATGTTCAGAAAGCACTCACGAGAGCAGATCATTCCAGCCCTCACGTAGCAGCTGTGACGAACTTTGGCCAGCACAACTTTAGATGAAATGAATAGTCCGAATCTAAATGTGGACATTAGTCAGAATCTAAATTTGGGTCTTAGGGCTCCTGAACGGAAAGGAAGCAAACGAAAAAAAATTCCAAGTCATCAAAATGAGAATGGTGCAGTTATGCGTATTGGTTCTAAAGGAGCTTAACTAAATTCGGTTTCATTGATCAGCAGCCAATTTTAGCGAGCCTAGGCCTAAATATTACATCGAGAATGGCAGTAACGGTAAAATAAATAACACTATAACTCCTAACATTGTTATTTAACTTTAAGAATTGTATTGAAGTTGTACACTTGACTGAAGAAATTCAATACAGTATTTAGCAATCTAACTTGCTAAGTCTGGAGAAGATCAATGAGCGTGAGTGGTTTGAATCGTGCGGTTATGCATGAAAGTGAGAAGAGACTTTGATGCAAGCGAGGGAGAATTGATGTATCGACATGAGACTGTTGAATTGACGAGACTCTCAGGCATTAGCGATAAGAAAAAAGAAAAAGTATTCAAAATTTAATATATTCATTAAATGAGTTAATAGAAAAATAAACTCAGCTACATTATGAATGGGAAATCCTACCCATTCACGCTCTTATCATGATTTTTCCTACCATGAATCATTGGTGGAGAACTTGGAAACTTGTCAGGAACTGGTCCAGGTTCACCATGAGTGGAACTTTCCTAAAAAGTTAATATTGAGAGCGAAGAATCATTGCTTGTTCTCGAATGACAGCTACGCACAAAAAAATGATAACGCTCTTCTCCCCTAGGCTGAAACAAGCTCAAAAACCAAAAAAAGGTAAAAAATGAGCACATGGTGAAAAATTGAACTTTGCTTGAAAATCCAGATGAAATTGTACATTCATTCACGACTCTAATGAATAAGATGAAGTAATTTTAGTTTAAAAACAGCTATGAAACGAGGAAATGAATATTTTTTCCAGAATATAGCAATCAACATTCCAAAGTAGTAAACACGAGCGAATGGTTCTAAAAATGATCATTCTTTTCAAATATGTACTAGTTACGTCGACGCAGAAGTTCTTCCTTCGAAAATATCATCTACTCTGACATCGATGCATCATCTGATTATAGTGACAAGGAAAAAATCGTACAGACCAATTTACTTCATAGAAACCAACATTTACTAAATTTTATTGAAGCTATACTTCTCTAAAAGTCGTAATTCAGAGCAACTGTTTGCAGGTCAAGTTTCTAATATTCTAAACAACTTACTTTTCCTTAAAAAAGAGTTTTCAAGAGCCGACATTACATCGCAGTGAGCCTGATACGAAGTTTAGGGCAGCGCTGCTTCGAACTTCATAAACGAGAAGGCTTCAAACTTGAGCCTAGGCTTCCTTGCTCGGCTGATACGAGGACTTTGTGGGGTCCTGAGCTTTAAGAAATTATGAAAAACTCAGCGGAACTTAGAGCCTCAAATCAGGAACATCCCGCTTTCGCATGAAAAGAAGTGGAAGTAGTCATTGCTCCGTCAAAATTTGCCGTCGACTCGTTCATTTTTTCACTACAGCAAGGATGTATGGAAGCTGCACGGGGATTTAAGTAGTAAGCGTTAATCCCGTAGCTGTTTGTTAGCCAGTTGCCCAAGTTTTTGGTGTGCATTCGATTTTATACTGTCGACTCAGAAAAGAATAAACAACTGCAGCTCAATGCCACAAGAATTAATGACTAGGCAGCTAATTACCGTACATTGGGAAGAGATTTCCGCATTTACATCGAAAAAGAACTGACAAGGGTAGATTTTTATAATAGGACTTTCAGATTTTGTAAATGATCGGATTATATACAGCCTCGCATTGATACGCTCATTTGAATCTCGAGTACAAATGAATAAATAAAAAACAATAGCAGCTTGGAGGGAATTCTAGCCCCTTAGTTAACTAATTATTTCGAGAAACCAGGTACTGCATTCACATGGTCTGCGTAATCGACAACGACCGTGTGAAAGCAACAGTCACAGCGACGAATTTTCTTGGGATAATTAGTCAATTGTTTAATTCAACTTAAAAACAATTAGACTACGGATATCGCTAAACAACTGAGCAAATACACCGAAAAAACATACTCTGTATTTTTGGCACACCAACAAGTGTCATACACATTACACTTGTCACTAAACCGACACTCGCATTTATCAAAAGTCTACAGTCATACCCAAAATGATTGACACTTTCAATCATTTTCTAATTTGTACACTTGATATATGACACTGCCTTAAGTTCAATGATATGTGTTTATTGCTGTCTTAGAAGAGTGTTAAACATGTTAAGAGATGGTAAATAAGAAAATGGCATTAAGAGGCTATTCTTCATAAATTTTAAAAGAGGTAAAAATTCCAAAATTCAGGATGAAGACGTTACCTGAGTAGTGAGTAAAAGTACGCTTCTAGGACACTTTGCTCCGGAGGGTATCCAGAAGTGCTATATAAAAATTCAAAACGATCATAAATTAACTTTATCATGGTCGACCTACAAAAAACAATAAATGAGAGAAGTTATCTGCAATCGATGCCACATTTCTAATTTAAACACAAAGAACTTTCAAGTTCATCAAAATGCAAACAACGCAAACCACGGCACAACAATACATAACTACACACAACCACTATACAACCATACATAACCATGCACTACCATGACACAACCAAAACAACTACGACACAAGGAACATAACTACAACGCAAGCAACGCAACCACACACATACACATGTATTCAGTTTATGGAAAAATGAGAATTAGCATCGCAGCTCAGTGGAACTCATTTGAGCAGCTCTTCAAATGAGTCCTATCAGGTCTCAAACCAGACACCCTTCCCTTTCCTCCCCACGCCCCCTCAAAAATCACTTAGAGCTGCAACATAAAACGCGTCTGTTTGTCCCACTTATTCACGTACTCAGAAGTTTGCTAGTTTTTACCATCATGAGAGAGATGATAGTTAAGGTGAACATTGAAGTGAAACGTTAGAAATTTCAAGGTTTACTTTCGAAATCTGTATAATTTTTTAACAATTGGAACTCCATAATGAACTCAGATGTGGAGAGGAGACGTTATTGGACTTCTGCAGACATAAGTGATGATTTTCATGTAAATATTTATTTAGATCGATAAATAACCATACATTGAAAATAATGAAAATTACTCTGCACTATTTGATGACGCTTGCGAATCTTATGTATTTTTGTTTCTTACATATTGAAATAAATTTAGTCAGCTGCATAGACGTTCCAGTTAATTCGCGTTATGAACAAGATATAGAACCTCGTAGACGTTCGAAATTAAAGTCCGACTGAAAAGGTTCAAGAGCTAAAGAGGCTACTCAAAATTGGGAGAAAAAGATATGAGAAATTTAACAACATTAAAGAAATTAATAGGACTAAAAAAGTAGATTATTTGACGGCAAAGATCAATAAAGCTTTAATCAAGTTAAAGTACGCATATACTTATAAAGACGTTATTTTGAGACAGTGCATTGGTGATTGTATTAGATTTTATTATATAATACTAAGGAATGACCCCATAACCGATGAAAATATTGTAAATGCCGACGATTCACTCACAGATGTAAAAAATAAGTGCAGGTCTATGCGACTCATAACGTTTTTTTGTAAAATCGGAATTGTTTGGGCAGTATCTTCTTCATAAGAATAAATTACCATTAATTAAGCATTGAATTTGAAATATCAGTTCGTCAAATTGACATCTATCTAATTTTAAGTAAACTGATATTAAAATACCCTCTTATGTTTTTATTAGATTTATCGTTCAGATGTTGTGTGAAGAATTTCTTATTACTCAAATCCTGTTTTTGAAATGGGTGACAATATTAAAGCATTTGTTCACAATAAGTTACCGACATTATTCATTCATTTTTATTCAACGTGAAGTCGCGTAAATAATTTTCTATTCTAATACATAGATAATTATGTGTAATGTTTGTAAATTTATTTAGAACTACTAGTTCTGATTTGCAGACAATATATACAGTATAATGTTTGTAACCTCAATTGAGAACTACGAGCTCTGATGTGCACACATTTGAGAAATGTTATATTCTCAATGGTTTATTTTGGCTCACGCCTCTCAGGCAAAGTCTGAAAATATTTATATACATTCCCTTTCCCATTTTCAAATAGTTTTATTATTTCACATTGATTGTAACGTTTCTTAAAAGCCTTTTTCAATAATTTTTATCCCCGCATGAGGAACAGACATGCCATAAATAAAAATACCGTTAAAAGTCAACAAATTTTCCCAAGAGAACTTTCAATACCAATGATTTTTTCCACAAATACATTTTTCAATCTCAAGGAAACCTCAGGGCGATTGAAAGAAAAATCAAGTGGTTCTTTTGTTTTGTTTTATTATTGTCACATCATTTATTTACTATTTTATTTAAACGTTCAATGTCAGTAAGTTTAAATTATTTGTAAGTTTCTCCCTAATTAATTTACATTAGTTGGCAAATCATTAATTTCAGCCCTACAAAAGTTCATTTCAGCCTGAAGGTTTGAAATAATTTCCTTGCATATGATTAAGATCCATTTATAATTGGTTCATATTCGCAGTACTCCGAGGGAATTTCTCGTCGAAGGTCTGCTATAACATTCTCCGTTATTTTATAAAGAAAAAACTAACGGCTCCTCACATTGGCCAGGATAAAAAATAACGGAGGAACGTACTTGCCTCTATCGATTTTAATTTCTTTCCATCATATATTATATTGAATTTGTGAAGATAATTTGGTAATTTTTTGCATTTAAGTAACTGGAGAGTCTTTTCAATACCAGAACGTCAGTCGAGTAATCGAATCAAATTAAAAGATCTATAATTTTTACCGACCTTTACGTCTCATTTTTAAATGTAATTTACTAAATCGGTTTTCTCAATTTATTGCAATGGCATCTCTGTCTGTCGGAGCGTGTTTACTCAACCCCTTAATACTCTTTATTTTCCCACTGAAATCGCTGTCCACAATTATGATTCTATCATCTAACTTTCATCTTCCTGTTCGATGTCGCTATAATTATTGCTGTATTTTCAATTTCATTTCAATAACGTTTTTCGTACTCTTTTCCTTTTCCACAAGGGAATTAATACTTGTTTTAATTGCAGTTAATCCTTCCAAAAATATTTATATTCTGCAAAATTTCTAGAGTCTTTCAACTGAGCTGAGTTAGCTTCAGCCGATTATGTTCGTTAAAAAGTATCACATTTTGCGGCTGATATTTTTAGGTTCTATATTTTTCTGTAAAGTCATCTAGTCTTATATTTTTTAATCAATTCATTGAATGTACAGCTCATATAGCTCTTCTTTTTATAAATTCAGTGGAGCTAATATATTATCAAAATTCATGAACACCACGCAGAAGGGTATTTCAGAAGTAGGAACCAGTAGACTTTTTGCTCACAGTACGGGGCACACAAAACTTTTTGCTCAGAGCAGGGGGTACACAAAATTAAGTCTGTGAGCGCAGCAGAGCGTAACTCACTGTCTGCTCAGAGGGTTGCTGTTTACTCGAAGGCGCTCATCGTTTGCGCCAGGTGATCTGTCTCTCCAAATCGCTCCAGCAAACACTATCTCCCAGCATCGTGAGTGGAGCACGGTGCTTCGGCTAAAAGCAAAAGCTTTAGCCGAAGATGGAGGTACACAGAATTATCGTATCTCGGCCTGATGTAAAAATTATTTTTCAGGTGGTAGTGCAGTGCTGAAACTTAACTCTGAAGCAAATATTAGAAAAACAGAGTAGGATTTGACTTGGATTCTTCGTGATATGTTCAAAGAAGTGGATGAGAGAAAAATTGTTCTTTCATTGTTCAAAGAAAAAAGAGTTAATTTCAATAGAGTTAATTTTCACTCAAATAAGTTTTTTCTTGATATCTTTCACCGATGTTATCATCATTGCTCATAACTCTTGTAGTTAAAAGTATGTGAAGGCTTCGACCAAAAATAAGAGCTGAAACTTCAAGTTTGAATGCCAAGTTCACAGCTTCTACGCAACAGTATTTTAAAAATAAGGAACAAAATACTGACATTATTTTTCACTGCTAATCTTTATAAATTAATTGAATGAACAACAAACAGAAAATAGCAGCTGTACGATCTCCCTAGGTGTGTCGTATTTTAATTACCAACATTGCACGGACTTGAAATTAACACACGTCTAAAATTTGGCACTGCGCTGGGTAGAAACTGTAGATCACACACGTCTTCATGTACATAAACATAAGATATTGACAATTACCCAATGTATCATTTCACATTGGATTTGCAAACTAAAAGTCTTTACACATATACTCGTTGTATTTTCAAACGAAAACGTGTTGGAGATCTGCTTCATAATCAGTTTATAAAATGAGTTCTGCAAAGAACGAAATAAAAACAATGCACGTTAAGAAAAAAACACAAATTACAGCTTAATTAGATTAACTACATACGTACTACTAGAATTATCTGCCGGCTACCTGTAGTTGATCTGAGTTACCTGTCTGATTTAACTCTGGATATTTCCTGAAATGAGCCGAGATTCTAAAATTCTTAGGTCTTAATCCCTACATGGATTGTCAAGATTTTTAAAGTCGCTCTCTTTAACTAGACCATTTCACTGTTCAGTTTGGATGCAAATGGACAAATGGGGAAGTTTTGTTAAGCGCACTCCATTCCGAAATATTTTACTGCGAAGCTCAACTATCCTTGAACAGCATTCTATGATGTCATACCAACGCACGCAGACGCATATTGGGACACAATTCTATGATCATTAGCGATTATATAATGAGATTTGCTTGCAAGAAGACGCTTGGCAAATATCTGAGTTGGGTTACTAAATATATTTTCCAATGAAGGAGTGAAAAATTGCACATACAAAACAAAAATTGGTGGGGATGGAGTTTGACGTGCCCTCGTAATATTTCCTTGATAAAAACCTTCTGATTTGAGTATAGTGACCCTTCAGAAAGCCGTTGTGCAAGCAATTTCTTGGAAATTCGAATTCTAGTAAGCATTATTTTCGAAAGACGACGAGATTTTATGGGCTGTATTAACATACTCATTGTCGAATTTTGATATCTAATGAACACAATTCAAAACGCCGCGCTCTTTGATATTCATCGAGTTTGAGTCTGAGTTCATTGAGACCTTTTTAAGATCCCATTTGTGGAGCTTTTTGACCTCGCCAATTTGTTTCAGGTGCTCACAGTCGCCAACACAAAGTCGCTGTGACTTTTCCCTGACACTTTGTCTTGAGTTTTGCTCGGCAATCGCTATCGGATCATCATTCCGGAGAATGGGTGGCCGTCCCTTACCGTCTTCACCTTTGAGGCTCTCATTTCCATCACGAAACTTTTGAAATCACCTTCATGAATTTTTTCCCCTTGCTGTGAGCCACGTCTTATTGATGTCACTTGTTGTGCTTTCTCCCCATGCGTTATTCATGTTTGCTGTAGTTTGAGCAACATTGTCGCTGATCTTAGACTCATACAGGATAAGTAATTGCAAATCTTCTTTCTCATGTCCAAAATTGTTTCCTTTATTGCTCATGAAATGAATTGGTTGTAGAGTTTATGACTTGATAAACTAGTAATGTCGATTCTTCATCTGAAAAACGGGAGAAATTCATAAGTAAAACCAATTAAAAATACCACCTAAAATCGCCTATAATTTTCGAACAACCTGCTAGAAAGGATTTCGAACACCCAATTATTAGTAAAAAATTTTGTCATTCAATTTAATCAGAACGAAGATTTATTTTCCAATTTTGGGAAAATTTTAAACTTTCCTTATTGAACGTGCGAACGCAAAATACAAAAGAAATTTAAATTTTCGCCCCTTGAATGTTGAAGTGAATGATTCAGTTTCGCCCGGAACGGCTCTCGAGCTCATGCGAACATCAACGTTGAAACTATCGTTCCAACAAGTGTCAAAAACACGTATAATTTAAAGGTAAAAATAATAAGTGCAAACTTGAAAACTTTGATTATCCATGGTTGGTTATTTTTCATGCTCTTTTTGTTACTATTTGTTACTAGAGATGTTAAGCAGCCGAAATATTCTCTGTCGAGCTTAACGTATGGAAAACTAAGGTCATTAAGAAAGCTTATACGAGCCGTTGTTTAAGTTGCAGTACAACACTCTCAACCTCGGGCCCTGATCATCTTTATGAGTTTCTGAAGCTGAATGAATATATTAGACTCGGCCAAGTGAAGAGCTTTTTGAAAGAAGAATGTTATTAAGACGATAAACTATGCAAATGTGCCCAGAATATTGGAAGAGTCTTTCGAGTGCAAGTACAGCATTCGTTAGGGCGCCCGGCGTCTGATTATGGCTGAATGAAGAGCGACCTAACGAGGAAAATTTTTCACCCGAATATGCAAACGCAAAAAAAGTACTGAGTGCAATTGCCCTGAAACTGAAGATTTAAGTTTCCGAAATAGAATATTAATTTGAATTTTCAAGTTCTTTCCAGCTTTCATTATACTGCATTTGTTAATCAAGGCTACCAAGGAAAGCTAAAAATCAAGCCCTTCAATATTAAGTAACGCTCGGGTATGAAGGCAATTTCTAGTAAATGAAATTTTTACTGAATGCTATACAGTCAAGGGAATGATTCTCATCTCAGTATTAAATGTATTTCACGGAGGAAATTCTGAATACTCTTCTCCCTGCTGTGTTATTTATGATTGTTGAGTAAAAAAATTGCAGTGACAGACTATTTATAAGACATGAAAATTTACAAATGTTTTTTTTAATTCTGTACCAGCATTGATTTCAGAGCTTAATTTTAAAATATTCTGAATCTTGCTAAAGATACTAATACAATCATTGGTCAATTTTTTCAGGAATCGCCGTCGCTAAAAACCAGCCCATTCGGTGTCGAAGCGAAAGTGTCGAAAGTACAGAAAGAATGAAAGTAACAATGGCAGCTGTTTCTAAAAATCAGAAGTTTCGAAACCGAACTTAGAATGAAATAAGAGCAGTAAAACTACCAGGATATTAAAGGTTTATTGTTATTTTTTTACTTGGTCATCCAAGGTCTAACTGAGAAGATGCTGCTTCTACAGCTCCGTTGTATACGACCGAGCACTCGTCTTCCTCCACCCTTTTGTTGAAATCGTTGTCTCCTGCAACACTGAGCTTCTTAATCCATGCCACACGCTTCGAAGGAAGCGTCAGGAAGAATACCTTCATCTTGGGACAGACATCAGTCTGTTGCACCCAGTCATCACTTACGAGAATGATATCGCTGTGACGATGAAGCGGTTGCTGATTTCGATCGCGGACCCGTTGTACTTGCGATGTGATTTTCTGCATCTTGACGACGAACAAAAGCAGGTCACTTTCGGCAAGCACCACAATCAGAGCATACTCTCTTTTTGAATATTATATGTTCCTCACATACACTTTCACATCCGTAATTTGTTTCCATCACTCTGATGGTGTCTCTGGAAAATAGAAAAAAGGCGCTTTTATGTTTTAAAATTATCGACAGTTGGCATGAAATTACGGCCAATTACGAAAAACAGCGCTACGAATTGGGTAGAAAATCTCTGTCAAATTTCTCGGTTTTAGGATGGATTTTTTGCTCCTGTGAGTCTTAAAATTAATCAAGAATAAAACTTTGAAAATTGCAAAAATCGCTGCATTCAAATTTTCGATAACGTTTCAGTTAAAAACATCGGCCATCATTAGGGCTTAAAAATCTATTTCATCTGTAAAAGCAAAACAGTTTATTCCGTCAATTGAATTCAAACACACTAAAAATGAAAGTTGTAATTTTATTACGATACCTATACCTGTTGATCACAATATTACGATATCACAGATACCAATTAGCACATTAGAAATATTGGAACACCTAATAAATATGGAAAGGCATCGCAAAACAGCTCATCTCCGCTTAGCAAAACCACATTCGAAATGACTGCTACTTGCTTGCGCTGCTCTTTAATGGACAAGGATTCCAGGATGTTCTCAGCCAGTACGGTATCAGAATATTAAAACCTTGATCATATTTCCCACTTATGTGTGGATTGTCTTGTTGGATGCTAATCTCTTCAAATATTTTTATTGTCTTGTTTGATATTTCACACTTATGTGTGGATTGTCTTGTTTGGTGCTAATCGCTTCAAATATTTTGACTGTCTTGTTTGATGCTACTCGCTTCAAATATTTTGACTGTCTTGTTTGATGCTAATCGCTTCAAATATTTTGATTGTCTTGTTTGATGCTAATCGCTTCAAATATTTTGAGCTCATTAATGAGCCGCACGAGCGGACAGCATTCATTTCGAATGTGGTTTTGCTGACTGGAAGTTAGAGGTTTTGTGACGCCTATATTTATTACATGTTAAAATATCTTTTAACATACAAATAGGTAGCCGTGATATCTTAATATTGTGATTAACCTCTTCGTACAATGACGACAACTTTTATTTTTAGTGTGCTTGAATGTAATTGATAGAATAAGCTGTTTACTTTTCTAGATGACTAAGATTTTTAAGACGTGATGATGGCCGATATTTTGGCCCGAACGTTGTCGAGAATTTTAATGCAGTGATATTTTTCCTTTAAAAATTTTTCTGTCGGGTAGTTACAAAAAAGTTGACCGGTGATTTTCCTAATATCTTCAAGAGGGTGAAGAAATTTTTTAAATTGAAGTAAATTTTCTGTTACTCAATTTTGTTCTGCAATTAATAGATTAATAATTAATTTAATTAACGCTACTGATCAACCATAGCAGTTTTACTGAAGTATTCTGAAAGCAGAAAAATTTTACTACTTCTTCTAAACAATATTTTGGGCATTTGTCATTTTTTACTTCAGTTTAACTGTTTAAGCAAGTTTAATAGCCACCACCTTGAATAGAAATTTGAGTATACGACATCATCACTTTTAATAGTTCAATTTTGATCAATCAATTTTGGTAGAGTAGAATTTAATACAAAGAAAAAATTTTTAATTTTAATGATTTCTGTGTACATTAGACACTCACTGACCCAACTGAAACATTGATGATACACTCGAATTTTATAATTTACTTTGATAGTGTTTAAGAGCATCGTTGTGCTGTTCTCCGACACAATTCCTTCAGTGTCCTTCAACGCATCTGGTTCCATAGAACACAACGTCAGGTGCAATTTTAAAGCCACTGTAGCTCGAACTTTCATTAAAACTGCCTGAAGTTGCTATCGATAACAAATTCTGAAAGCACTCACCACGGATCGCTAATGATAAACTCATGCTCTCAGGCCTCCGTACTTCCTAACAACGACGCCTCTAACTTACTCGCACAAGTTTTTAGTTTCACTAAAATAAGTTTCCAGCAAATGAGGCAGGGAGCTTGTATCATATCAACTTAGAAGACGTAAACACAATAGAATGTCTCCCCTTTGAAGCTGCACAGCTTCCAGAAGGAGCTTTGCAGAGAACCGGTGTTATAAACACAGATTTAATGAATTTATTTCAGTTTAAATTTCAGGGATAAAACTAGTGTATTTCCGACGTTCTACAGTCAACCTGCATTTTAAAGCTTTCGACCCTCAATCGTTTTTCTAAAAAATACATTATTTTTGTCCGCGATACGTCTCATTGCAAATTTTTTGCAAAGACTAAATATATTTTCTAGCTAACAGCAATAACATGAATTGAATATCTGTCATAATTCCAAGTGAATATTAGACGTTAATCATAAAGACTCTTAAACTCACGGTTAGTGTTTTTAAAGTATGACAGGCCTGCTCTTTGTAGTGTACGACTTTGTTGCTATGTAAATGAGAAAATTGGTTATTCTGATAAACTTATTTTCTATGCACCTCTTGACCAAGGCGAGGGGCTTTGTTCGGCTTGGCATTGAAACCTTTATGGAGCGATAAGCTCGTCGGATATCATTTATGCAAAATGATCTAGAGGTTCTGCTACAGCGCTGACTGCCCTGTGCTCTGTAGGAGAGTTTTAGTACAAGACGTATAGTTCTTGCGTCTCATGACGGAGTTCTACAGTATACTGCAGGACGGAATGTGTTTAGCATTTTTCAGGTGAGTTCTGCTAACAGAAGGAATGTTTTGCTCTCTGCAAACGAGTTTTACAGCACAACAACCTGATGTGCTCCTTGTTTGAGAGTTTTTAGCAAGCCGAATTGCTTTACAACTTGAATAACAATGTAAGTTATACGACTAGACGGAGTGTTTGTCTTTCAAAGTTCCGTTTCAAGGCAAAGTGCACTATTTTTTTTTTAGTGAGTTTTGGTGCAATGGAGACTGCTGGTATCCATAGCATAAACTTTGGTTAGCTTAGCGTCTAGGCTGGTAAATGATTTATTAATACGTCCCCGCACAGGTTTATAATGGGCATAGTTTCATCGAATCAGAAGTGCTAGATAAAATTACTTAAGAGAGAAATTGTGTAGATATATCATAAACGCCTTCAACAGGAAGGTTTTATCACATACTCATTTCGAAGAAAGTATCAAAAAACCGTAAAATAAAAGAATGCTTCAATTAAAATTGGTCGCTTCAATTATTTATGATCCATTATGGATCACAGAAAATAGCAAACGAAGGAAAAAATTAAAAATTTTAATCGTATACTATTTTACATTCATAAGACCTTCAACTTTATCTTTTCTGTACCGATTGAGAATTGGTTCAAATACGAAAATGTGCAGTGACTCTAGAATTCTTAATTCAAGATTTGTGGAACAGTCGTTCAACATTTCTAATTTAAGGCTCGAAATTAGACGGTGACGCAAGCTGTTGGTAGGATGATGTCTTACTGAAAGGAGTAGTAATCGGACTTACTTACCTGGGTAAATATTCCTCAGTGTTATTCATTGCTGGAGCCAAAATCACAAGGAAAGTAAACAAAATAGAGAGAGCCCCGAATTAAGACAAGTTCGACCGGAAGTCAAGAAAAAACAGAAGAGGCAGCTACACAGGAAGGATCAGCCGTGAACTAGAGCTACATTCCAGAGTGAACAAGAATAAGTATCAGCACTTATGAAGTAAGGTTTCGGGGAATATACTTGTTAAACGTAAGAAGTGAGAATTGGGACTACAGGAATGACCAGTTTAATTAAGACCAGCAACTAGCATGCATCGTGTGGCCAGATCAACACCATACGACCGACAGCACAAAATGACCTCGACTTACACCCCTTGACGAACAAAGAACACCAGCGCCTCGTAGGCACCAAACCATCAGGGGTGATACACCGCAACATTAAAAGAAATAACTTAGGAGCCTTGCAACAATTCGAAGGGCCGGTATACTGACGTAACGACGAAGTTCAGCAGAAAGCAGAAAAAGATTGTCTTGCGTTTGTACATGGACAGCTCAGCTCGACTGCCACGAGCAACAAACTTCCTTACTGTGGGCCAAACTGAAATGTACGCTAGAACAATACAGTTAAGATATTTAAATTCTTCACAAGGCATTTAAAAACAGCTTTACAGGATGAGCAGCCTCTGTTGATGAACAGGGAAGGAGTGATTGCAGACAACGACAGACCCCATAAAACCAAAGTGACTGACAATCTCGTACAAGATTGTGGGAAATAATGTCTCACCTTCCATATTCTCCTGATTTTTCTACGTCGATTATTATCTTTTCAGAAGCTTGCACAATCGCCTTGATAATCTAAGGCTAACTTCCAGAGAATTTGGAATGATGTTTTCATTTTTCCAATCAAATCCAAGCTCATTCTACGAAAAAGCCATCTAGAAGTTTATTGATAGATGGGCAGAAATTACTGAGAAGAATGGCCCCTACATTAAAGACTCATAAATGTATTCTCGATTTTTTTTAGATTTTCCTACCGCTGAAAAATATTAAGAACATTCATTTCAACCTGAGAGTCCTATAAACGCCGTATTTTCATATTTTCTTTCGAACTTCGAAGTCGCTTATTCATGAATGACTCGAACTTTCTTGACCCTTCAAATTTTGGCTATAATCAAGAATGAAAATTTCAGTCACTGATTATCTATAATTTCATTCAGGGAACGCAGTTACTATTATTCTGTTAATTTATGTCGCTCAGTTGTCATAGACTCGTCACGGTAATAATACTGAATAAGAATTTGGGAAGCAGCAACAAATTCTTTCAATATTTATCGAGCCTCTTCATTTTCGTACAGAAATATCTTATGAATGAATTTAAAAATGAAATAAACCTTGTTTACCTCAAACTTATGTATTAAGCATTAAGTCCCGACGACTGCTTGCCGTCCTCTCCCTTCACAAAATCACGTTTATTTCAGTGACCAGACAATATTTTTATTTCGAACTTTATTTCTGAATCAAATAACATTTTTGCGATTAGGTACTTAAAACCTCACCAAAATTTGCTGAAAAATAAATTACTATACTAATGGAACGACTTGAGTCGTTCGTAATGGAACAATTACAGCATTAATGGGACGACTCGTATGTTGAGTTCTCTTGATCATTTTTCTAGCCATAAGCGATGGTTTACTCTGCAGAAACATTGACTTGTTTTAGTTTAGTTTAACACCAACAGTAAGTCCTGAAACCGAGTTATATTTCTGATCTTCATTATATAACGCAGAATTTTTTTAAGAAACTTGATTTGGTTACTGAATAGCTAAAAGTAGCAAGCATTTGAAATTTGCGAAAGATTGATACGTTTTATCTGCAGCTATAGCCTCTTCCACCCTTAAAATGGTTTTTAATATCACATAATTCTACCGTTTCAACTTGACCAAAACATGCCATAATTTATATTGTGTGTATACTTTCATGGTTAGAGTCTCGGAATAAGATCGAGCACACCACCTATAAATCACGGTTTCACCATTCAAAAAATATTAAGCAGAACATACCAGTAAAGCTAAGGGAGACTGTATTTACGAATGATATACTTCGACATCCCTGGTGGTTGGTGAGGTCAGCGCACGCATTGAGCTGCAGAATCAGAAGCAGTCGGCATCAATCATGCTACTTGAATATCTGATGTTTGTACCTGAGCATCAAGCGAGACTTTTTTAAAGTCAACTCCTCATTAAGTTAAGTTATTCTTTGGGATTTTCAGCGTTAACAATCTGCTAACCTCCAAGTGATTTCTTCCTTTATAAATTCAATAATTTTTCATAGTTATTGATGTTAAATGTCAAACATCTGTCAGGCACCATTGTCTGAAGAAATTCTGCACTTTTAGGTGAAAGTACTCAGTTCAAATATCGTTAAAATACGTTCATTTAACTTTTCGTAGGTTTTCTAGTATTAACACTAAGCAGCTCAAATTTCCGGCGTCTTTAATCAATGAAATGGATGACCCATTCACTAAAAAAATAATGACTTTATCTGGGTAATTGCTGTTGACTTCTGTGGGAAATTCCACGAGTGAGAACGAAAGTTCTTAATTTCCGTTCATTCTTGGGCACTTACTTGCGTAAAAACAGTTCTGACAAAAATGCAAGAGTTTTCATCAGAACTTTTAGTTCCAAGTTTACAATGGAATCCTTTTGTTCGAGAGAGATTTACGAGTCAGGGAGCTTTCAGAGATACTTGTGAATGGGAGGAAGATATCTTCAACTGAAATCATTTCAAACTTTTAAGGTTTCTTCGTCAGCGTCAGCACACTCGGGGAAACTTTCACGACAGATATTATCCGGTCTCTCACGGCCCTCGGTGCAATCATAACCAGGCATCATACTTAATGGAACTACGTGATAACTTTGTATTTACTTCCAGTGCGTAGTTTCCTTCGCAGTTTGAATGCATCCAACGAAAACTTTAGAAAAAGACTTTCCAACGGGGGAAAGGCACTACACTTGAACGTGGGGTGTTATTATTGAATCATATAAATAATGCATCATTTTTATTAAGCCCATTCCATTGCACGCAATTCTCATCGGTCACTCAATTAATTTAGATTTTAATTTCTAAATTAATAATTTGGATTTTATGCGGCTGGAAAGTCGTTTCTTCATTTACCTAAAATGAAAGCTGACAAAATAGAAAGTGGCGTTTATTTGAAATAGTGTGTCGAATAAAATGTCAGCTTAGATGAAAATAACACCATGGAACTTGTTTTTTTCATAGCAATGAAGCGTGATTTCCTGACTCCCTTTAATGAAAAACAATGGAAAATCATTATTTTTCATGCGTTTGTGTAATATTTGTACTATGTTTATTACTGGAATTGTATTAAAAAGGCAAAATTTACATTTATTTATTTGATTAAGGAACTAAGCTCTGGGTTTGAATTTTTTCTCATTTTGTTAAGTTGAAAAGAAATAGAAAATTACGATTTTAACCCAAGATTAAAGTAAAATTTTCTTGCGTAATGGAAGCACGCTAAATAAGAAGGGAATCAATTGTTTTCTACAGGCAGTTGAAAAGAAACTCCCATAATCTTTACTGTTTAAAATAATTTTCAGAGGTTTCAAATATCAACTTACCGACCTCCCGACTTTTTTCATCGGTATGACCCCAGAAAAATCATTTATTAAATGCTCTTTTCAAAAGTTTGCCAAATTTTGCGAGCCAGTGGATCTGTAAGTTTGAATGAACTCATAAAAAAACACAATACAACTGGCACTAATGCCTTCTGAAATATTATTTAACGAATGATCTCTATAGTTCTTTTTAAGAGTCCTGCACACGCAGAAGAACCGAAGCACCAGATTTTAAGCGTCATGGACGCCGTAGAAAATCTTTGAGTTTCAAAAAGTTCTCAGGAAATAAGTTCGTCAGGGTATTCGATCCATTCATAAAATTGCTCACTAATTGGAACCTAATCACTGATTTCTAAATATTCTCGCGAGTGTTTACACCCGCCACTTCAATGAACTCTTCCTCGATGCTGTTGTCCGAATCATACTGGTGAGCGACGTTACCACAGAATGCCATTTCTGATTTATTTTCCATGGCTTATTGATTTATTCGAGAGTGCTTTGAATTTAAGCATGTGGCTGGACTCACTGAACACCTTCTGAACAGGGTGGTATGAACGTTACTCAGGGACATTCATTTGAAAACACACACATGAATGACACGACTGCGTAAGTTCCCCGTTATGATGGCTAACTTGATGGCTAACTTCACGATGCTGGTCAATCCAATCATGAAATGGTGAAGTCGTCCTATCCACATCGCTGGTTATATGGCTAAGGCTCCCTGCAAAAAACGGAATCCGAAATGAAAATAAAATATTTCAAAAACTATTTGATGCAGTTTTATTCTGTTTCAACCATATTCTTCGTTGAGCGCTTTTCAACAAATGCTGTATGTTTTGACAAAATATCTTCAAAAATATTTACTCGTAATTACTCACTGAAGGCAGTCAGAAACATGTTTTGGCAGGAAACTAAAGCAGTAAAATGCGGACGCCACAATAAACTCAAGCTTAAGTTTTAGAAAAATTTGCAGTATCAACTGTTCACTGAACCTTGGTATGTATCTGTGATACCAATATTTGACATAAGGAACGTGCTAACTATGCAAATCCCACTATCTTGATAGTCTCATAAAACTGTTTCACAGTAATTACAAAGCAGTTCCAGGGCATATATTTTGAAGATATTTTATCAAAACGTATAGCATTTGTTGAACAGCGTTCAACGAAGAATCGAGTCGACACAAAATAAAAATGCATCAAATAGTTTTTGAATTATATTATTTTCATTTCGGGTTCCGTTTTAGTGGGTACATTGCATACATTTAAACACAACTGACAGCGCTTGCAATTGATTGCGACTTTGATAAGACCAGTCTTAAGTTGTGTGCATTACCAACTGAAGAGTCCCATACTGGAAGTACTTTACACAAAAATTTGATTCTATTTTGTCGAAGGGGGAACTTGCACCCTCAGAAGTACACGGTTAACTATGTGATTTTGGTGCTAACATTGAGAAAGCCAGATTTTTCTTATCGGTGAAGTATCTGGACAGTATGATTCACAAATTTCAAATCATTTTGAAAAATGGGCTCAAATTACTGAACAAAATTACGAATGCAATCTCCTTAACTTCAAAAAAATGCAGTAGTACATCAACTCATTTCTACCACTTTTTAATGGCTCAGAGCGAGCTTCAAAACATGTAGGCAAGACATTAGCAGCCAACGCTCGCTGTTATACACAATAAACCCACCAGGCAGCACAGTCCTCTTCGTAGGCTAAAGCGCATGGATGAGTTGATTGAGTCTCTATACGCAGATTCAAATCAATAAGTGGTCGGACTCTTGCACGTCAGTACAGAATGGGCAGTGCTTGCCAATTGAGTTTCAGAGCTAGAGCCTTTCGAAAAGATCTCCAAATGGATGTGTACAACAACGAGTTAGTATCTGACATCATACCAACGACTCAATCGTTGAAACAAGACTGAAGCTTCATCGTGGGACTCTGATACAGACAAAGAGTCGTGTCATAAAATGAATTAAAGGCTTGGGAACCGGAGGGTAAGGATTTGTGAATGCTGGTCTCTTTCCTGTAATCCAAATATAAGTAAAAAAAATATGTCGCCTCATGTAACGGCAAACACAAAGGCAGCTCTTGCTCATGGTGTAGACATTGTTCCCAATTGGTTCAAACAGGGAAGACGGATCCAGAGAGCAGGTAGCACTGAAATGCAAATCAAAACAATATTGACTGTAAGGAGTGAATAAAAAATGTGTTGTAGTCTGCCATGAACATTGTCATGGAATTTTGCAAAGACGACGAGATGGAATCAGAAATGCCAATGTCAGTGGTAGATTTTATGGAGGATGGAGTCCAGACTTTATGAAAGTGCGTGAGGAAGGGAGGATTGGGATTTGGAGGTCAGAGAATGTGGACCAACTTTTAGTGTCTTAAATCAAAGCTACCACTTATCCAGTTCAAGCACTCCAATGCGTAGCAAAGAACATCGTAATATGAACATACTGCGTATTTAACAGTGCGTATTAAAATGTATACTACGTGAACTGGCAAGCTTACCGATAGTTGAACGTTACGGAGCGCAGCTAATGGTCCTCGTAGCGCATCTGGGCAACGCAGGTCACATTGCGGTTAAACTCAAGGATACTGATCTCGTAAATGGTAAGTAAATTCAATTTATTGCTGCATTATATGTTTTTCATTACTTTTTATGTCTGCGAATGTTAAAACGATATTATCCGCATCTGAAAAAATGTGAATTATCACATCCGCAATCACAACCGCATTCGCGAAGTAAAAAATGTAAGCCCGCCAAGTCATTCGCATTCGCGAATGTTCAAAATGTGACATTCTTTAGTTCATCAAAATAGTTCGACTAATATGACCCGAAAATCAAAAGTTTCTATTTCATTCAGTTTGCTAGCATCACTTCTTTAGGGTGATGGCATAACACAGTCGATTTCTTTTGCTTAGAAAATCATTCCAATATCACAGAAAATCTAAAACTTTAAGGCATAATTTAGAAAAGTAGAAAATCGAATGTCGCGATGATCTTTCATATGGGATGCGAATTAGTCACTCATAAACAATGTGATAAAGCTTCTCTTCAAGGATAACGAACAAGTAATCGTGTGCAAGCGTGGAGGAAGATCCCCTTTTTGAGTTTAGAACATGTTCACCACATGCAATTTCTTCAGATACAAGGTTTTGCTCCCAAATTTAACGCATTATTACAGTAGAATCTGATTAATGCAAATATGAATTGTAATGTAAATATCCTAACCTTTGAATCTTTTGTTGATTTGAATTTCAAAATGATATGAAGAGAGTTTACGTCATAGCAGTGTTGTAGGAACAACGCGGTAGTTCACTTCTACCTTTAGAGTTAAATTGGGAATTTATCTTTTGTGTGAAAAGTTGTATTCTTCCGTTGTACCGTTAATAAAAAATGTATTGAAAAAATAAACAAATAAATAAATTTTCCTCATAAAAACCTTAAACAAAAAATCTAAATTTGGTGAATGAAGCCATTGAAAAACAAATTACATGGTAGAAAATGGCATTAATAAGCCCATAGCTTTTTCTAGAAGTGAACAATGATTCGATATTCTAGAAATCCATTAAGCAGTATTAATTGACTTATCGTTAAAGTATTACGATACCTAACATACGAGGCTCGTTCATAAAGTTTTGGGTTTCACCAAGAAAGAAGTGCAAAAACAAGACAGTTTTTTATCTTTCTATACAGTCCCCGTTGATATCTATGCACTTGGTCTAGCAATGCTGAAATATTGTTATCTCTTCACAGAAGAAGGTGGTGTCTTGGTCTTCCAAAAACCAAACACAGCACATATGACGTCATCATTTTCAAAGTGGCACTAACGAATGTGGAATGTAAGTATAGGAAACAAGAAGTCAGATGGGGTAAGGTGGATGTTAAAAAAAGTCAAAGCCGGAGTTGGCTCTTCATGAAATGCAAGCTGAGCAGCGTGATCAGGCGCGCTGTCCTGGAGCGTGACCACACGTAGCCTCAGCTTTTACCTGAGGTAACCTGTCATGAGAACGCTTTGAGTATCCTAAAAAAAGGGAAAACAAATTATCAGATAAAGTGCTATTGAGGTGCAGTCTGTAAATAAACGATTGATTTGCTCATCGATATTTGAAGTGGGTGGGGGTCGATAATTTCTCCAAACTTCGAAGGATCTGAAATAATATACAACATACTGACAATAAATTTAATACACAGCTGTATATTTTCAGATGTGATACTATAATATTCTTATTCATCACAAAATTGTGAAAAGGTGCTATTTTCTCTTGACCAAAAATTGCCGAAAAAAATAATGTGAAACAAAAAATTATTATAATGTTTGTATGCTATCGGCTATAAATTGTAATTAAAAACGGATACATAATTACCATTTACATTGTTGTGAACAGTGACAAGTGTCTCAAAAGTTAAAAAATATTGACACTGTATCCCATAAAAATGTATCCATTTGATATATATCATAATTCATATTAAAAAAAAATGAGGGATGATGATATTTGAGACACAAGTTGAAATGTATTTTGTAAGTATATTACATCAATCAAAGTTCAAAATGACCTCCACTCGCCTGGATCATAAAATCCAGATGACGCATAACTGAATTGCTTGAATTCTGTCCTCAATCATGACAATAATTTTAAAACTAAGACATTAGGTGGTCATAGAGCTATGTGACCAATTTCTTGTTTTTTGAATCTAATAATGTCTACTGTTTTATTTCAGAGTTATATTTTTTAAATCGCTACGCTACTGAACGGCTGTTAATCAAATTGTTCTGGTTTTCCTCCACAACAAAGGTAGGAGTAATTCATCCATTGCAATATTATTGAACGTTCGCCTTCGAATCGTTTGACAAGATGTGAAAAGGTTTCAAGATGGTGTTTCGACCAGCAATCGACCAAGCCATGGCAGAAAACGGTTCGTTTGGAGTTTGCAACTCATTAAATCCATGAGAAAAAAGTTAAGAAAAAATATTCCTCACTCCGCAAGAAAACAAGCAGCCTAACTAACTCACACTTGAATGCGTCAACTTTTGACAGAAAATCTTGAGACTTTTCTCTGCAAATTGCGGAAATGGCACGAGCCTACACCCGTCCATGAAAACTTATATTCGATAGAAGTCGATACATTTTCCATCTCATGGCAGAAGGCCTACTGCTCAAATTTGAATTTCAATGTTAAGAAAAAATTCGGCGTTCAGCCGAGTCTCAGCCCTCAGACTGGCATAGTTGAAGCAGGAATGGGTCAGTGGAAGGCCAGAAGAGTGAATCGACGTCAAGCTTTACTGTTTGTGATGGTGTGGGCTACAGTCACTGCTACTGGAAGGTCTCCTCTTGTTTTTCTTTTTTCGCGGGTTGAAATGAACAGTCAACGCTGCCTTACCAATACTGGAATAGAGCGATATTAATAAATAGAAGGAAAGCAAGCTACCTGGTAAGGAATAAAAAATGAACCATCTCTTACGCATGCTTCGAATGCCCAAACTCATGAAAACACCAACAGACGAGCTTACGCAAAGAAATACAAAAGATGGAAGTAATATAAAAAATTGTTTACCTTCTTAATGCGGGCTTTATTTTGTGTGCATCGCTACTCCCTCCTGTTTTTCATTTATAATCGAAAAAGAACCCCCATGGAAACGTATAACGAGCACAGTTGTGACTTACGGGAGAACTCCACACCGCATAGCTATTGTTAGCTCCGCGGCCGATACCAAAGTGGTAGAGGGGCCCAGACTGGCGCTCCACGTATCAAAGGACCTCTGAGCTAGGGAAATGGGACGCATTTATTTCCCAAGTACTAAAACCCTTTAACTTGAACGAGTTATTTTACTCGGGAAAAACAAAATTTGCCTGTAACAAATAGCACACAAATATTGATAAGCTTTCTTTCTTGGCATCTGTGATATGCTACAATTTGCAATACTAGTCTCTTGTTGCAATAGAATATTATAAAAAATACGTCGAAACAATTTTGATTCAACACTCATTCTCTCTTTCTCATGTATTACTTTTGAATGGGTCTCATAACAAATGTAAGCCGGGAGCAACAATTTAAATCGATAGAAACCATGAGGCTCGTATCATTTGTGAAACACGAAAATAATTGAAAAACATCGCGTGTCGTTGGAAGCTACGAACATTTGGCCTAAAACACAAGGAACAGGGACTCCTATCAACTCAAATGTTAACCACAAAGTTCCCTTGAAATTTTGTATCCAAGTTTTAGGGCAGAAAAATGTTCATTTCCGAGAACACTGTCTTTTGAATCCACAAAAACTGTCAATATTTTTCTGAAAAATATACTTTGAATTCGTGCTATACAACATCCAAAGGAAAGCGTTGGTTACATAAAAAAACCATGAGAGCCACTATCTGGAATTAACAATACCGACTGAGTAGTTTTTTTTTTATTTGGTGATGCTGTCCTGGGATCCAGTTTTTTGATAGCTCAAAATGAAAGGAGCAATTTCATATATTGAACCAGGTTTCCAAGAAAAAATAAAATTTTGCAACCATGACCAAAACATTTACCCTAGATTTGGAGGCAAGAAGAGCTGCCTGTAAACTAATAATGAAATGAAATACGCGTATGAAAGTTTAAGGTGAAAATAAATTGGATTAAGATATGAATTTTAATTATTTGACTAATTTCTATAGCCAAGGACAAATAGATGCCTATTCTCAACTACGACCACAAGAGTATCACAAAGCTCGTGCAGTTCCCACTATTGAGTCTCCACTCACACCTCCGAACTGCATGGGGCTGCTTTCTCGTACTATGGAAGAGGTGCATGAACATTTTGTCTGAAAACACATCTTTGTACATAAAACGACACAAATCTGTGCTGCAGGATCATCTTTTACCAACAGCCCGAGTCCATTTTGACAATAATGGCTGCTTGAAAATTATTGAAAAATTTGTCATGGATTGTCAATATGCACTGTATCTTCTTTCTCTCAATACCACAAAAGTATCAAATCACACATCTCTTCCCATATGCATGGTGCTTTGGATTGCGAACCAAAAATTATGCGTCTCAATGACTTTAGCCGTAACTGCATACTAACCTTTGATGTTCTACGATTTCAATGAACCATTCGATCACAGCCTTACTCATCATCAATATATGGTAAATCTGCAAAAAAGTAATCACGTACATATGTTGAAGGCAACATAAATCAAGGCAACATAAATGTAGAACACAGGATAAAATGTTGGTACCGTCACAAATATACGATTTTTATTTTGAAATGTTCAATTCCATCGAAGAATCTTTGGTGTTCAGGGATAAATTATGAATTAAAATGCTTTCGGCCCACTTTGAATCCTTGGCATTGCTTTCGCTATATTGAGACTATGATGTTTTCGTACAGAATGATCGCATCGTAATGAATACTGCCTAATCTTACTGAGTAGCGGGTCAGCAGTTGGCCTACCTGGATACGAGTTGAGATTCCCTTGCGCTCTGCAACGCATATGGAGATGGCGAACAAAAAATTGTTTCTCCACAGTACGTAGCCGCACACTGACTACAACTGTACCAATAGACAACATTGTTGTAGATGCAAGATGGAATCACACCTCCCTCTTTGCTTGAAAAATTTCGTATTGTGAACTTGTTACAAAAAATTAATCTCAGCTCCAACTGAAGCTAGTGTCTGCTATATTTACTTGGGACACGTGATTTCTTCCCTAACTACTCAATCTAAGATTCATATACGGAATGCAAAAGAAAATTTCTTTTCTCGAGGCGAGGGCCACAAACGGCAAATTTTTGTACCCATTGCCTAGTTTTTTCCTAAAAGCTTGCGTTTTACACTGTTTTTGTTATACGCTAGCTGAGCTATACATGTGCCAGTTGGGGCAGTGTGCTAAAACCTAAGACATGAGGTAAGACCTAGGACAATTTTATATTCAACTTACTGTATATTCTACGTCTCGAGTAAGATGTGCCTAATTAGCAATTTTACTATCGTTCCATGCATCCCCAGTGCTGCTCGTGAGGCTCCAAAACACACCGATGTAGCGAGGTAAAAGTACGACGTTCTGCTGGTATAATTTCATCCCACGGTTCAAATCTGCGCTCATTAAACGGCATTCCATGCCGGAACGGAATTAAAAGTCATGACAAGAACCTCAATGAAATCAGGCTAATTCTCTCTTTTTTACCATAAATTGATTCTTTAACTTTGCATTAATCTCCTATAGTTCCCAAAAAGGGTTTAGTTTGAAAATCCTGCAGAAATAACGGGTATCTGAGCCAAATTAGGGTAACAATACACCGGCGGAGACTCAAGCAATGTTAAATTCACTCTTAATAATGTTACACCACATCGATTCCAGAAAGCTATTAATTGACAAAGCACTTTATAATCACAGCGTACGTACAGCAAGGCTTTCCAAGGAGTGCCTGTACCGAATTTGATTCTTCCCAGAGATGCTCCTCAGGCTATCAAATCATCCACCCAAAGGTTGTCGAGAGAAACGAAAGCTATGACGTAATATTGTCTAACATTCTTCTCAAAAGTCTTACGCACCAACCCACACAACGCAAAACAAAGCAATTACTCACCACTGGCTGTGCAGAAAAACTTCGCGTCATACACTGAATTCTCTTCCTTGGAGAATAAGTATTAGAATCGCACCTCAGTATCTGTGGTTTGACACACATAAACCTGCTGGTGAGCACTTAGACTTTTCCAGTGATGACTAAATTTGGAATCCAGGAACATTTTCACAGCCGTAATTGTTAGTTTTGGCATTGGCATAGAGACACTGAGAGCTGGTAAGTGCCTCAAATATCAGAAGTGATCTCACTGATGCTGTGGGTTGAAGACATTATATCGAAGCCTTGAAGCTGATCCTGTGATGGGGTGTACAGAGGTAGCAGACTATTAAAATACCGGGTTTCCTTGTTATTATAGTGAAACTGAGAAAATACATCTCTAACCCCACTCCGTTACGATTACTGTTGTTACCATAGTAATAACAATAATAGTATTCTTCAGTAAAAGTATTCAACAGTAACAGTGTTCAGAAAACGGTATACTTGGAAGACAATAACCTCACATGCGAGTAAAATTCTGTGCCTTTAAAATTCAAAAACATCGTTTAATAAGCACTTTTATTCCTTTGTTACTTCTAGAAGAAAAATGACCTTAAGCAGTATGTTCTCAGCGCTTTACTCGCTCAGGGAAACTAAAGTTACTAATTAGGACAAAGTGGCCGCTCAACATTTGCAATTTTTCCACTACATCTTAATATTTTTGTAGAAGCGTAAGTTTAAAAACATGCGCTCGGTATTCGTGAAAAGCTGAATACTGAAATTTCTGTTTAATGATGGAAATTAGGAAAGTTTGGGGATAGAAAGATAAAACCTACATTCAGAGTAGAAAAGTAAATGAGGAAGTTACTTCATAAATAAAAATTTTCTACACGGCTTTTCGTGCGGCGATTTGAAAGCATTCGGTTTATCTAAAGGCGTTACAAAAATTCGAGTTCTTTCGTAAGTCTAGGCTTATAGCAAAGTGGCTCCAAAGAAACAAAACACACAAATCCAATCACGCAAAACTAAAAAAACCCGGAGCAAGATAAAAAATGAAAATCGCATAGTTTAGGTTAGAGAATATTCCAGCACGTAGAAAAGGAACCGAAAAATGTTACTTCCTGCGGTCGAACACGACAAAGAAAAAGCCTCCCTTCCTTTTGTTCAATGAGTAGGATCTATCGTTGCCGAAATGTATAAGCACAACACATCGTATAATGCACAATTAATAAAGGCAGAAAGAACGCGTGATCCAGCTGTCCAACTGGAAGCTGGTCAAAGCCGACATTAATGGAATGTCGCTTTAGGATTTACCGTATATTTATTTCCAATTTATATTCGTTTGACAATTGCGCTTCTCTACTCTCCGTCAGGCCAGACCGTGATGGCTGCTCCTTTAACCTCGAATTAAGAACCATTCTACGAGCCTGAGTATTTAGCTTTAAAACCTTAAGAAATAAATCCGAGTAAAACTGTTGTGTGGGGTCATACGTAGATACACGATATTATTAATATTTAAAGTTAGTGGATACATTTTTCGTGAACACTGGGTTTTTATGTATATAGATACATGTATGTAAATAGGTACATATATATTGAAGTTAAGAGACATTACGGTTGCAAGGGAGATTATCAAATTTCTCGGACAAATTACCGTTTACCATATTTGGAAGTGATGTGTATGGACAGCTGTTACGCATCCCACACTGTTAAAAGAGTACCTCAAAATATTGATATATGTTTTGCAGTCATCTCTCTGTACATTTTTTTTGTGATTTATGAGGCTCTTTTAGCCATTACAGTTTCTTTGACAGTCGTCTGTTCCTCTTACGGTGTGTGAATTGGAAAAGTGCAGTGTTACTTTGACGGAGCTCTGATGCAATTCAGTTTAATACACAGGGCCTAATTGATGTTCCTGTGTGTCAAACAGAAATAAATTGAATGACTGTGCAGCAGTTACGAGATTCGTGACCGTGAGAGGGAAAATAATTTCTGGACAAATAGCTGCCTGGCCCTTATATTTCTGTCCACGTTTTGAGGCACTCACGACACGTGCGTATCCGTCACGGGCTCTTGATCTTGGACACAACCTGTCCGGCGAGATAGCGCTGCAACTCATCATATAAGATATGAACATATAAGATCATATAAGGTAGCGCTTGCAACTGATCATAACTGATCATATATTCATTTGCTTAAAATCTTTCGACTAATACGATGTTTAGACGTTATAGAAGGGCTTCGGAAAATCAGTCACATGAAGGTAGAATTGTGTTTGAGTAGGTTTCCTAGATATTTTCGTTACTTTCAAAACATTCCTCATTCACGTTATTCAAAGTAAAGGAAAACGTTATTTTGCTGATATTTCAACAGATATTGTGTCCTTGAGGTAAATGAACCATGATACCGTACACATACGCAAACAATTACAAATAAACCGAACAGACACATATATATGTATATATATGATATATATACTCAACGTATTCAGTACTAAGCAAAATGTTGATAGCAATGCTGGTCAACGATCAAAATATAACATAACTTTTTCATAGGCAGTCATTGAAACTTTTCTTTTAAGAATAATTAGTACAAATTATTTAGTTAATTACCTGATAATACATTGATCAATTCATTTGGATTAAAAAAGTTGCCATCGTTTTATTTACAATGTGAGAAATGTAGGTGCTCGAAAGAATCAGTACGATGAAAAAACACTTATTTTGAAAGATATCTGTCTTGTTTTCAGCGTATTAATTTGAATTTGAGTCAAGTATGTAAATTAGGGTAATATGATAAACTTAAACTTCACTATGTACTCCGTAAACTTCTGTTCTGTGAACCATCCGAGAAAAAATCAATTAAATAATTAGAAATCAGAGAACTGATTTTAAAGTTACATGGTAAAGGTAAACTTTCGATTGAACTAATTTCAAATATTATGAAAAAGTGTATGTGTGTTGTTTCAAGAGCAGGGCTGAGTTCTATTTGGAAGAACGTTACAATTATATTGGGGCATTCAATTTTTACAGCCAAGGACAAAGCTGGGAGAAGTTTGAATATAACCTAACAACACTGTATGAAAATTGATTGGGGGATAAAATAACTGACTGTATTTTTGAGGGGTTGTAAAATTATTAGCCGTAGTGATGGGGAATAAGTTTTTGTGGCATGGGCGAACCATTGCCTGAATGAAAGAAGTTTTTGCAGGACGTAGGTTTAGACCTGGTAAGTAAATGAGAGAGGAATCTAGTTCCCTCGTTTGGGAATAATCTTTTCTAATGGTCAGGATTATTTTACTCGAAAGTTTGAGTTATTTGGAATCTTTAAGATCCGAATGACAGGCGAAATGTTCATTTACTAAACATAATAAAATTTGGGAATGAGGCCGAATATTAGAAAAATTGAAGAATAGCGAGGCTACTTAAAAAGGATTTCATATTTATTGTATTCGGAACAAAACACAAAATATGTGAAAATTTGAAATTCCATTGGAAATTGTGTTCTGACCTCCATGCAATTAGAATTTTTTGCGTGCTTAACGTCCCGTAACAGCCAATGTTTCATTGTCAATGTATTCAAAACGGAAGCATGATTAAAAATAAAACCAGGCATTTAAAAAAAATGTTCACTTCTCAAAGTGTCCTCAGTATTCTTCTAATAAGAATAGAGAACTCAATTTAATATATTTGGATGGCAGGAAAAAGTGTTTTTAAGACTCAGGATATCGCAGATGCTCAGCTTCGGTCGCTGGATTTGCTTGGTTGAAATTCCGTCAAGGAAACTGAGTATCATTCTTTTAGAATAAGAAAAATTTACTTTCAGTGTGAGGCACAGTTCGTTAACAAAATTATCTGCCCCATTTAAAAAACCGAACTGAGCTCAAAGATCGTGAAGTGAAAATGGAAAAGATACTTACGAAACCGATAATAAAATACAACGCATACTGTGCATTCGCGGTATGTATGAACATATGTGTGAAATGGCTAAAATGTTTAACGTCAAATAGCGCTAATGGCTGAATGTTTAAAATGATACGACTTGATTAAACGTTCAACCTAACAAGATAACAACACGTCCCCTAAAAATATCACTATTGAATTTTTTTTCGCTAAGTTAACCCTATGGGTACCACCTGCCTTTCATGAAGGCATTAGAAATAATCCAGTTTAACCTCAAATTCTGACTTTTTTGTTTAAATTTAGGGTGAATATGCACGCAAGTGCATGACATACAAGCTAATGTTTACGGATTTTGTTCATTTAAGAAATCAGCAGATCTTTTAAGGGTTAAATCACCTGCATTGCAACTTGGAATCCTTGAAATCATTTTTTCATCAATACTTTTATGATTCAATAATTTAACACACAATATCTGCTTAGTAAAATCCAGTGCCCTCTTTATTTATATTCACTATCGTATATTCTCAAAAAAATTGTCTGTTCATTTTTATTAAATTTGCTCTCGTTAAATATTATATAATATAGAGTTCAAGTTAGAATTATCCATATTTTGCTGCATCTGACTGAACGAGGAATGTGAGAAACGTAAGAGACATTTAGAATTTTGCTCTAATTTTTGTATAAAAAGGCATGGAGATACTCCATGCGTCTTTCTATTCCTAACTTTTGAATAATTAGTATACTACAAATTGAGTGTGATTTTCCTGTCACTAAACAATCATCATTAACATTACACGCGAGACTCGTTTGGGCCGATACTCTTCCCAAAGTCAAATGTGCCAACTAAAATTTTATGACTCTCGTCTTATTTTGACGGACTATTCGCCCGACGCAATTATTCAGGAGGATCTTCAGTGGCACTCGTAAATCCTTCCCAGGCCAAACGACTTCATGGCAAACTTCGGGGTAGAAGTTTCGATGAGAAATCTAGCTATCTCTTTGGATTTCTTTTCAGAATTAGGCAGAGATTAGAAATGTTGGGAAAACTCAAGAAATATTTTACTTTCAGAATCTTTACTCAAATGTTATGAGTACGGTGTCAGTGTCTGAGTAGTATTTTCAAAATACTTTTAGCAATGATCTAACAGATGAGTTTCATTTCAAACCACTTTGGGAACTTATTACATAAACGTCGTCTTCGGCAGCAAGAACTTTCAAACAAATAAATTAGGTTTCAGATGCAGTAATTTTGGTTTGACCACACGATACGAATAGATGAACATAAGCCTCATTGCGTTGCGTAAATCAACAGGTCCAGATTTGAAAGACTCACGGTGTGACAGTAGCGAGTTGTTCTCGTGGTTTGTACCGGTAAAGTATTTTAGAGCAAACCCTTGTTTTTCGTCATAGCTTTATTCTAATTCGAGGGACGTACATACTTACCGGCGAAGCTGTGCGCCCTAGTAAAAAACTAGCGGTGCTAGTGGCTAATGCTTGAGAATTAAAATTCTAGCGCTGCTAGCGCTATCTAGTTTTTAGCAGGAAATACAACTGAAAATAATCGCTTTGTGTTCCATCTGCTGTGGGGAATTATACATAGTAAATATACTAGTGAAAAATTATTAGCTACATTACGATTCAATGTATGAAAGAGAATCGCATTGACATGCTTTCTTTGTAAGCCATGAAAAAAATACAAATTGTTGGCAAGTGAAATCCGTAAGCATATATCTCGTTAATGAAATTTATTCATGAACAGAAAAGTGTTACTTTAGAGCATAAATTTTCTTGTTTAATTTTTGAAGCATTAATTGTTAAACGTTTTCATTAAATATTAAACGTTTTCATCGTAGAGTCCTGAATGCTTGGGTCGTAAGATGACTTCACCAACAGAAAAAAACATTTTCAACTTCAGCGCTTGAGGGTACGGGAGTATCCAGCTCGATGAGCTGGATACTCCCGAAAAAGGACCCGAAAAAAGGACCTGCTCTTTAGTCTCCGAAAAAAGGATCTGGTTTTGAACGGAACTTCCCCACGAGTTGATTGCATAGCCGTTGATCAAAAACACTAATACTTCTTACATAGCAATTTGAATTGGCTCAGATCTTCGACTATCGTTCAGGTTAAGAGTCTTAAAGAAATTGTTGTCTTCCTCTTGATATTCAGTACAGGAAGCGGTTTCTTTGTGTGCGATCTACTTCTGGCGCAAGAGGTAGCTTATGCATCAGTTGTTTCATTTTTTCTTGTTCTTCGGGATCATTTATCCACACAGTTTTGAAAGCAAGACAGAAATCTGACAGAAGTACATAGTCTTTATTTTCAAGTGCATTCTGTAATCTTGCTTGGATCCCGTTAATGAGCGCATCAGCCAGAGAGTAGCTACGATTCCGAAGATTTTTCGTTTTTTGAAGCTTATTAATTTATGCTCATAGTTAAAATTGAAAGAAGTAAGCTCATTTACGCATTTTTTTGCACTGCAATACATCCAAAAACTGGGCTAGAGGTTTCATGACCTACGTTATCATCGACGAATGAAAGCTCATTGTTTGAAAATTTTATAATGCCTATGTATGATAGTTCATCCCGTATTTTGCTCACAGCGGCTTTTTGAGAATTGAGAAGAAATTTCAGCCTGGCTATGAAATCGTAAAAAAATTCAGCTCGTTGCTCATGACACTATTAGACGTATGAATGCTTCTTTTGATATAATTCTATTGACATTGACATGATCATTAATTCCCTCATGGTCACAGTTTTTTCTTCGTGAGTATGGAAGGTAATACGATTCTTGAGGATTTGACTTTCAAAAAATTTGGAAAGCGAGCATTTCCCGCTTCACAAAATGAGTCATGAAAGTGTTCATGTAACTTTATTTGACTTACTCTGGTCAGGCCACAGGTAGAATCCACCAAATCAATCACGGTGAGTAGATCTCGTTTCTCGGTTATTACTTACGCTTCTTTCGAACATTCAACACGACGTTTTTAGTAGAAATTTTTCATGAAGATTTTCAGCAATTTTCAAAATCTTTCTATTTGATTAATGTTCAGTTTTCATGTGCAACTTTATGTTGTATGATGATTTTTATTTGCTCTCATAATTATCTCTGCGGATGCGCACAATCTACAGTTAAATGTCAATTTATTCAATTAGTTTGATTCTTCATTTTATATCCTCATAATACATTTAAAAAAGTCACCTACGTAAAGGCTAAGGATTTTTATTTAAAGCTTCACTTTCAAATTAAAAACCGAAGCCGTTTCAGGAAGTTTCCATGTCGCGGTAGGCAAGACAGTGTTTTCTGGTCGGCATGTCCACTTTTTTTAGATATTGAAAAAGGCGATTTAATCCTTAATTTTACTGTAGAACATTTTGGCATGAACTATTTTCTGCATCTCCATGTCAGCTTCTGCGGCTCCGTATCAACCTTCAGTGGCTCCGTATCAGCGCTCAGCGGCTCCGTATCAGCGTTTAGCGGCTCCGTATCAGCGTTTAACTGATCTGTATCAGCCTTCAGCGGCTCCGTATCTGCCTTCAGCGACTCCGTATCAGTTTTGCGCGGCTCCCGTATCGGCGCTCGTGGCTCGCTGTTTACATGGACAACTTTTAATTTACACTGATAATATTGATTGACTAACGTGAGCCAGCAACACAGACGCAACTTTGGAAACTTCGAAATTAATTTCAGGCGCCACTTCGAAAACCCCGCTGTTGTCCACCTACGTGGAAGAATTTTTCACGTTTTCTATTCCCAAGAAAAAACACCCGCCTCCCACCCCACCCCCCTGCCCAGGATTGTATCGAACCAGGGTTCTTTCAACGAGAAGGCAAGCACTCTATGATTATATATAATTAGCGGTACGGAACCGACTCGTGCGTTATGGAGCCGATGCAACTAATAAATGAGATCTGCAATATATGTACGTTAGCATTAACTAATGTTTACATAGACTAATTACTTCCTTTTCGTTCTTTCCAATGAGTACGCCTAGGTTTGTGTATTATTCCTTGCAAGCATACATAGGTACTTGTTTTTCACACTAGACATCACCATAGGATAACATCACCAGTGCTTAATGTATTCAATACACCAAGCGGTTCACTGTCCTGCTAATTTGCAATCTGCACACATTTTTCTATAATTAAAAGCGAAATATATCATCTGAACGTCCCTCTTTAAAAACATTGCATGCCGACCCATTTCTACTCCATATAGCTCCAAAATGTTCTAAATACGAGCCAACTAATAATGGCTCAAAACTCTTTCACAAAAGATCGAAATGAATTTTTGGTATATAATAATTCATCAACGAATTCAAGTACAAAATACATAATTGATAATACCAATACTTATGCAAGTGTAGGAGCTCACGGTTACTTGATCCATCATCTGCAGTAAATACTTCCTTTGATTGGTAACTTCCTTTGCATGTAATAATATTTTCTCCCCACACGCTCGTAATTGGTTTTTACTAAAAATTTATTCCTATAAGCCGTTAAATATAATGACTTTCGAGAATATCTCCCCTAATGAGCTGGTAAGGCGATTAGCACGGTGAGTACGATAAGCTGGTCGCTAGAACGCATGCTGCTGTGAGACTTCCTCTCCGAGCTTAGCGACCTCAGTCGGCGTATACAAGTTTATGCGGCCACGTTCTCAATAGCAAAGTTATAACGTTAACTTCAAACGTTGATCGTCAACCTGCCTGACCTGCTAAAGCCCTATCCTTGATGTACTCACTTAATTTCGTCATACCTGTAACACCACTCATCTTGGAAATTTTGGTACCGTACAAAATTGTTACTATATAGGCGATGAGGTTTTCAAGACGCCTTAATTCTTCCTAGCCCACTCACGGTAATTTTTTGGATACTGTGGAGCCTACAACCCGTATCATAAAATAACTCTTACCTGATATTGATGCGGCTGGGCGCTAATAAATAGCTAGAAGTGTGGAGCCCTCAAAATGGTGTTAAACACAAACATCACTGTTACATCAAAACGTTAATTACATTTTCAACAGTACTCTCCATAATAACCAGGCTTATTATGGAGAGGTACTCTCCACGAAGGAGCAGGCACTTACTGGCAAGATCCGTTCAGTCTCTTTGCTGGGCTTCTGAAATATTGGTGAGAGAAAGGAAAGAGAGTATAGTGAGGATTAATGATTTCGAAGGCCCTTAAGAGTGACTTCACGAAATGAGGTATAATAAACGGATATGTACAATACCAAAAAGCCAAGATACTATCATAACTTTCGGAATTGGCTTATTCATTGAACCAGACAAAAGGAGCAAGGTTGCAGGAGTTGTTAATTAAGTGTAGAGCAGCCCACCTCTCGCTAAATGTTTCTATTGAACACACATCATTCGTCACTACCACCAGTTACGTAGCGAAGACACTGGTACTCACCGTCTACATGAAATAATTACCACGCTCTGACCAGCGATTAACGCTAGGTAATAAAATAACTATTTCTCAACTACCCCTGAATCAATTTCTGAAATATTTTTACAGAAAATCTAACACGTTATATCAACATCTTTGTGTTTGTTTACGCTGAGCTGTTCACCGCTGTCAACAACATTGATTTGCAACAACAATGGGCGTTGTATAAGTCTAACCCACGTTGCGAAAGATGCGTCGACACTGTGAAAAGTCCTTTCCCTGGTACCATTGCCTATGAAATTGGTCATGTCAACACTGTGAAAAAATTCAAAAAGGACCCATTTCCGAGGAGGAGACGATCAGATATAGGGATTTCTAAGACTCAGACTGAGAGGGATTCGAGCAATATTTGTCGTCAGCTCCGTAGAAGACCTGGACTATCAAGAAAATTCATTTTCACCGACGTTGGTCTCCCTGACGTCCCGAAGTCCATAAGGAATGCTATATATCCTTAGGATCATAGCTTCTGTGAAAGTTCCTTTAAAAATTCTCACTCTTACGGCAAGAGAGAATAGTTTAGGATGGAATGGGCAAAGAAATGTTTTAAAATGGGCATGAGTCTCGTTCTCTTCAGGGATGAACCTGGGCGACCTTTGATGGATCTGACGACTTAGCAAATGTTTGGTGAATTTCAAAGAAGAAAGTCATTTTCGTTTGAGGCGTCAACAATAGAGTGGAGGAGTCATGATATGGGCAGGCATCATGAGGAATAGACTTGCTGGTCCCATCAGAGTATCTCGTATCTAAATGAGTGAAGGTAACATCTGCTGCTTTTTGCAATCTGGAAGAAATTTTGTTTCCTCAGATCACAACCCATTTTCGATACGACGGAACTTGATTTTCAAACATGTAACCCTCTCTCCCACTCTACTCGTGTGACCTAAATATCCTCAGCCAATTTGGGCATCCATGGTAAAAAGTATATGATGTTTTCGTTTTCTTCCCTGGATTTAAACGCGACTGAAAACTTTTGGGCCGTCACCGCACGAGACGTTCACGACGACGGACATCATTTTTTGTCAAAAACAGCCCATGGGAAGCCATTTATACTGCACCAAGGGCAGTCCCACGTGCCACTATTAAGAAACTGATTCTATGAATACAAAAATTTTTATATAACGAAGCTCCACTGCTCATGTGGGTAAGTAATGAAGTTGTTAAATAAACGCAGTTGTGTTATTGTTATCATTTATTGTTATTCATTGTTCTATTAAATGAATTCATATGAAGGCTAACTCCTTGGGAATCTAGAACATTGTAAACGGAGTTTTCCAGAGTGATTTAACATTAGGGAAAGCTTTTTATCTTTGAGAATTGTCGTTTTTTGAGAAACTACTAAATTTTTCAGGAAAAAATTATACCTAAGAATGTGTACTTCCACATTTGTAAAACAATTACTTAAAACGAAGAAAAAACTTGGTTAAATATGTTTCGAGGGAGAATAATGAAGTGGTATAGTAAATTGTCTAACTGATGTTCCACTTCTGTCACAAAATGACTGTAGTTCTTTGAGAGATAATTCTTTATTGAAAATTATCTAGGGTGACTGCAGTTGGGCTCACTTATCGAGTTGAAAGATTGTAGTCTAATATTTCCAACACTTTTAATACCTATTTAAACGAACGGAAAAATTATTACAATATTCGAATATTAATACAGAAAACGTGGAAAAACCATTTGGGCTAGCTTAATTTTTGGTTAAAAAAATACAGCTTTTTCTTATTAGAAAACTCCGTTATACTTTATATTTAATTAAGATAGCATAATATTTTGCTATTGATGCGTAAATATGCTTCCAGAGAGATATTTTATTTGGCTTGGAATTATTTCAAACATGGGCAGTGAATTTGTACTCCCTTAAACAATATGGTTCATATGTTTGTGAAAATACCGGAGCTACGTTTTATAATCCAACATCTTGGATGATCATTTCTCTACACGTAGAATTTGAAACTGTATCATACGTACACACACCAGTATTAATTATTTTTACTAATTTCTTAGCAGCTAGTGTTTGTACAGCTCTGTTTTGATGTTCATTAGTTCGTGAAAAGTATATGAAACTCAATTTTCAGAAGATTTTCTATACGACGTAAATTTGACCAGTAAATTCGAAAAAGGTACGGAACCAAAATCGTTCATAGAGGAGAAAAACGTTAACATAACAATAATTATGATCAATAGCATTAGCATGCCATTCATTTTTTTAACTTCTGGCAGTCTTGTCCTATATTCTTGATGATATTCGAGCAAGTTTCTGTTAAGATATCTTTCAATGCTTCAATGGCTACGCGTTCTAATTCATGTACTTTCTTAGGAGCCCGACGACTTATCATAAGTTTTGATTTGTGTCATAAATATTTAATTGGATTGACTTCAGGATTTTTCGAAGCCCTTGACAAAATTTGAATTTTTTTCTTGGGATTACACAGTTACAGAATTAGACTTTATTTTCCACCACCACTTGAAGAAAAAGCTCCTTAGAACATCGAAGATCCACCTTGATGCTTAACCGTTGCCATTTTGGTCTTTGGAAGTAAGGCCTCTCCTTTGTTACGCCAAATCTTCTTCACATCAGTATGACCGTAAAGATCGATTTTACTTTATCATTCCTTAGTACTCATTTCCAACAGTAATCTTCATTGTCCAAGTGAATCTCAGCGAAGTGTAACCAAGGATGAACATGGTATGATATATGAAGAAGCGTTTGTTGAGATCAAAAACCTGGCAGTCCATACTTGTTTAGATAACGTTGTATTTTTCGATTACTGACGGTTGTTACCAGCTTATCCAATATCATGGTGCTGTCATTCACCACACCTTCCGAGTTCAAATCGACTTCACGACACAATTTTCGTACATTTGTCGGTGACGGCTTCTGTAGCCGTCCACGTCCAGGTAGAGTTCCCGCTGTTCCAGGCTGACGGATCATCTTCATAACAGATCGTACATGCTGTGAATCTCGGGATGACAACGCGCTTGTAAAGATTACCATAACCCTTTCATGCTTTTTAAAGGTGAAAAACCTTCTGCCTCAAGCCAATGCTGATTTTTTTGTGATTCTCTCCGTGACGTTGACGTATGAATGATAAGGCTTGACATTTCTCCCACCTCTGTATGTGTCACGAAATTTCCTAGAATATGTTTACGTAAAATTAGTCTAGAACCATTTCAAAATAAGAAAAATAATATGCATATCTAAATATTATAGCATTTACCATCGTATTTGATGAAATTTTCCAAACGGTTTCAATAACTTTTGCCTTCAAAACTTTCGAAAATATACTCGTTACATTCTATCCATATTACTGATTCTTCTGAAAACTAAATTTTACATTTCTTTTCATTTGCTGGTATGCATGTAAAATATTCTCAGAACCGTACAAATGCTACGTATTGAGAAGTCTGTGTAGACATTGAATATCGCAGGGTATATGAATAATATCATCGCCAGCTACATTTTGAATTTAGACGAGTGACACGAAAGCAGGTTAAAACGTACTCGTCTTTAATAATATTGTACTTTAAAGCTTTTGAGCGCATCATTGCTTATCATCAGTATATGGTGAATCTGTAAGAAAAAATGGAGTCAGGGGCAAGTGTTGTAGTACCAATCAAGGTAACAAATGTAGAACGCGAGCTAAAAATGTTGGTGCAATAACAAATACATTGCATTTATTTCAAATTTTCAATTCCATTGAGGAATTAATACAATTAAGAGATGCAATAATTTCATGAACTAAAATGCTTTCGGCCAACTTTAAATCTATAGCATTGCATAAACCCACTATTTTTGGAGCTATTTTCGTCTAGTGGGTAGTATAATAATGCATGAGCCCAAATCTCCTGCGTGGCCGGTCTGTAGTACCTGTGCGAGTAAAGATTCCCGTGGGCTCTGCAATGCGTGTTTGAAGATAGCGAGTTGTCCCTCCGCAGTGTATACACTGGCTACAACTATACCAATAGACAACATTGCTGCACATTCAAGATGGAATCACATCTACTTGCTTGAAAAAACTTCATATTGTGATCTTGGTACGAAAAATTAATTTTAGTGCCAACTGTGGATCGTATCTACTATTTGTTTGAGACACCTACTGTCGCATCATACTTTTCATTTTGAAATTCCCGTATGAAACTAGATTTTCTGGAAAGATTTTAAAGTCAAAATGGCTATCCTCATTACCTTGAGTGTAGGTATTTTAAGAAAAACTTGATAATGTGTATAAAATTTTCTGGGTGTGTCATTGCCAGAGGAACAAAATGTATTTTTGCGTTCCATAAATAAATTTTATTAAATTAAACATTTTAAAATAAATACAGTATATTGGTAACAACGCCAACATTTTTTACCGTGTGTTTTACATTTATGTTATCTTGATTTGTGTTTCAACACTTGTACCTCATTTCATTTTTTCTCACAGATTTACCAATTACTGACGTGATGATGAGCAATGCTATGCTCGCAAGCTCTACAGTAATTTTATTAAAGATGAGCATGTTCTTACCTGCCATGGTGTTATACTTCTGATTCAAAATCTACTTTGAATTAGATTTCACTGAAATAAATCCAGACAACTAAATTAATTTACGTTGTTCCAAGTTTATCAGTGACGTATTCATAAAAGATGATTAGTGTTTCACTTCTGGGATATTTTTAGACCAGGCATACCATCTTAAAACCTGAACAAAAACCCAAAATTCAACCATTGGCTTCTTGGTCACTACTATCAAGCATTGTACACGTCACAGAGGGAAACTCGAAGGTAAAACAAAGATGTGAAAAATTGTGATTACGAAACATTTCCCATTGGTTAGCTGGCGGAAGCACGTTGACAACCTCATTTTCTTTGCGGAGTTATCTAATTTCACTGTGCAACGTTCACTACCTAAATAGTTGGTCCACCACTGGACAGCACTTTGTCCTAAAAAATAATTCCTCATTTATGAGTTTGAACCGTCCTGACCGATAAAAGTGTAATACGTCACTGAAACAGTTTCTGAGGTGTGAGAGGATTAAAGTTATTGGAAATTACAGTTTCCGTGAATCGAGTCCGACGAAGAATATTGGATGACCAGCCCTGCAGGTCACAAAATTTCCTAATTAAAATCGCCAAGACTAATGAAATATCTACTAGAAGCAACTTTATCTGAAATGTCGTAAGTCTATTTTCCATAGAAAATATAAATGTCTCCTTTAATTATGGAGCATATAAACACAATATCAAAGATGGAGCCAATAATTACAAGACATAAAGTAAAGCCTTTTCCCATTTGATGAAAAGACAGAATCCAGACAAGGAATAGATACAAAATAACAGCAATCGATATCCCTAGTACGCACAACGTCGAATTGTTCGTGTTTTATTCTAAAAAGTGTTTTTTTCACTTTGGTTATCAGTCAGGCATCCAACCCGTCGTCTGTACAGCCCTTCGCATTCAAAGCAAATAACAGAAGCACCTTACAAGGCTAGACGTTCATGACGCTTTCAAATGCTTCTGTTATTAAACTGAGTTGTCTAAAACGACGCGCACTCATATGCGTTGCTAAGCATTTGAGAGAGAGAACTTCAAGATGAAGTGCAGGAGAAGCTTTATCGCGATTCGAATCGCCATTCAAATTGAGCCTAAAGATGTTATTTAAACTTAAAAGGTGAAAAGAAGCACAAACCCTGTTCTTGAAAAAAATTTCACGTGTGACTGAATCTCAAGGATTTACAAGAGACGAAATTAAAAAACGTTTCTAACCTTCATGAGTTCATAGATTTCATTCATAGGTAAAGCAGGAGAGCAGAGCGTCGGCATCAGGAAACTCGGAGGAAAGTTTGTTAGACCCTAACTTTTTAAATCGAGTTTGGATGCATAAGTTACAGACTTGACATTCAGCAAATGAACTGTTTTGTAGTATGTAAATCTAGTGACGTACAGCTATCCGCTTTAGAAATCTCTTTGGTACACAATTATTCCAGACATACTGTAAAACAAAATTTTGCCAAACAACCCAGCGAAAACCTTATTTTCACACCAAATAAAACTTAGGGAAACATTGCACATTTAACTGATTCGAAAAAAAGATAACGCAAAGACAAAGAATGGTGAAACTCCTGTTGAAAGTTGGGATTTGACTTCAACATTTCATCGAGCCCTTGTGTCATAATTATCCATTCGAAATTCAAATCAGTTAGTTATTTTATTTGGCTTAGGTTTATACGAATTTTTGTATCATTCAATGATTCATTCATTCTTCAGATGGTACAGCAGTATCCCAGGTGTCATAAAAAAGTGTCGAGATTTTTAGATATTTATTACTCATTAAGTATTGATTACAATGATTTTGTCATTGTTTCATTATAAGCGTTACTTTAAGTACGTTGTTCCGTTAAAATAATTTCTAATTAATTGAGATAGTTGAAGAACTATTACACAAATGCAAGTGTGACTTTTCTGCCTTTATTCGAGTGGTGCGAGTGGGTCTTTGAAAGGTTAAACACAAAATTCATTCGCTTGAATCGTTACCTGGCCCCATGCGATTTATTTCTCTGGGTTACTTACACAATAAAATTTAGAAATACTCCCTATTGACTTACACGATTTACGTGACCGGATCATCCCCAATCAGAACGCACTTTAACACAACCCTCAAATGATTCGGAAATCTACGCGAGCAATGAGGGACCGATGTCAAAATGCCTTGAGAGCAACAGTACCCATTGGTAGGAATAGATGGATAAATAAAGACTGGAATAGAAAATCGTTTTACCTTAGAAAATAAATATTTGCCTTCAGAAAATACTTCTTATCTATCTTTTTCTTATTTCAATATTCAGTTCTATTCAAGCAAATGAATTTTGTGTTTATACTTATAAAGACCCACTTGCACAAAGGGCAAAATATCTTACTTGCTTTTTGTGTAACAGTTCCTAAACTATCTCAATTAATTAAAAATTATCCTAACAGAACAAAGTACACAAATTAAAACTTAAAATGACACGATGACCAAATCTTTACGATCAATACTTAATGAGTTGCAAATATCTGAAAATTTAGACACCTTTTTGTAACTCACCCTGTACAGTAAATTTAAATGCGTGATCTGACAAAGCTTGAAAGAGAACAAATTATTGGCGCCCGAATGGTAAGAGCTTCAGGCACTAATAATTAAATAATTATCAAGTTAAGCTCCTTGGATTTTCGAAAGGTACAATATCAAGGACTTGATGGAATTTGAGACTGAACAATATTTTTCCAAGTGGGGGAGAAATTCCAATAAATCATCAAAGCTCATTGATAGACACGGACGAGTGTTGAAACTCATAGTAAGTCAGCTAGTCTGCTGGACAAGAGCTAGTCCCTAAAGTGGCTGCACAGCTATGTCAACATACGGCTTGTTCACTCTCGAGTGAAACTGTTCCCCGTGAGCTCTGTCAAGCCGAATATTATGACAGCTGTACGCTATATCATGAAAGTTATATCATAAAAGCTATATCATGAAAACCATATCATTAAAGCTATATCATGAAAACCATATCATTAAAGCTATATCATGAAAGCTATATCATGAAAGCTATATCATGAAAGCATACGAAAGCTCTAATTTCTCCAAAATTCATTCAAAATAGGCAGAGCTGGTATAAAGAAAATGATTGGTAAGGCAGTGGAAACGCGAGGGACCCAAAGGAATGAGTGTTTCGGGCCATGCATAGTCTCATAAACCACGGCCATCTTTCAGCTTTCGCCATTTAGGAGTGGGTCGCATCATTAGGGAACGTAACTAAAACTCTTACAAACGAGTTTGAGAATATGCACGAGTTTTCTATCACAATGTTTCTAAATTTTAGAAGATGATTTTCCACTGAAGAATTGAACCCCAAGTACAAAAAGATGCACAACCGTAATTATAAATACTGTTCTTGAATTTTAACAACATAAATTTTACGGTAGAGGACAAAAGGGCAAAGCATCAGAATCCTTGGGTACCTTCGTCAAGCGCAACAAGATAAACATGAAAACCGACATTTAAAGCAACACACCTGCAACGGTCTTGGAACTAGTTTCATCAGTGCTGCTCCTTACTTGTATAAAATTGATAGAATAAAAATCTTAATTCTTAGAGGGTTAATTCACCTGTTAATTTAATTCACCTATCATCTGCATTTGCTTCATTTCATAAGAAAATTAATTTTTTGAGAACGGTTTCTTATAAACACTGGGTCTCCAAGTCATTTAGTCGACAGGTGTGTGTATTTTTCCTAAATCAATTCATTACACTGGGGAACACTCATTTTGTTGCATTAAGAGAAA